>OMLP01015477.1:0-32724 GCA_900302685.1 Spondyliosoma cantharus | reverse complement strand
CCCCCATCACCACCGCCAGCATCCCATCCATCCATCCCCTGCCTCTGAGTACTCACTTTTCCAGTCCTTTTTTTTTTTTCTCCCTCTCCTCATAGCCACATTTCCAGCAGTAACAAGTGTCTGCTTTGGCCTGATAGCTCAGCGTGTTTGTTCCCCTGGTGCTCACAGGCAGTCCTCTGATAGAAAGCGCATACAAGTAGAATTTTTTTCAAATGGTAGGATGTGAAGAATGCTTTTAGCTGCAATTTTTCTATGTGTCTGTTGTGCTAATAAGTAATTACCTTTATACTGCAGAGACAAACTAGAAATGTCTTAGTTATTCAGGTATTGAAATTAGATTTTTAGAGAAACTTGCACATTTTCATCCAGCTGTGTTATCATAACAGTCTGGGTAGTATATGCAGATTAATGATTTTTAACCCCTTGTCTTTAAAAAAATATTTGCGTCTTTCTACTGCACCGACAGCCCAGTCTTATGAAAAGGTTATCTTTCCAGCACTGAAATACTCCTTCAACCCATTAAGAGCTAGGGCTCCCATTAGAAATGACATTTTTAAACCCAAGGTTTTGTTTGAAAACACCTGAAACCAGGGTTTTCTGAAAAACTTGACAGACTTTAACAATCACTGTTATGTCTATGCCTCTGTAGATAGAGCAGATAGAGACTTGAAATAAAAAACATTTCTGATTTTAAGACTTTGGCTTTTATTGGAAAATTTGGAAAATTTACCCTCATGTTAATTAACGAAACCCAATGCATTTCTTCAGTCAAATATTGAAAGTGACAACATGATCGAAAGAACGCTCACATCGTGAGCCAATGGTTAATATAGGATAATTTGCAATAAGTAATTTAAGCAAATGGCTCCCAAAATATACCTTAGCCAATGTAACTGAATTGTCTTTACCTTGTCTCCTCCGCAGGAGATCACCAGCCTTTTGCCCTTTTCCAAGATCTCCCTGGATGACTTTTCTGACAACAAAGAGATAAGCAATGACCTCAACGCATATATCCAGTACCGCATCAACGGCAGCAAAGAAATTATGAACAACATTAGCCTGAACGGCAAGGCCGACCCTATCACAGTTGGTAAGCTCAGTGGCCACCTGATTTCACGCAGCCAGGGCTCCTACCTGTATCTCAAACTCACCCTTGATCTGTTCGAGAGAGGCCACCTGGTGATCAAGAGCGCCAGCTACAAAGTGGTACCCGTTTCTCTGGCTGAGCTCTACCAGCTACAGTGCAACATGAAGTTCATGACCAACTCAGCCTTTGAGAGGTCACTGCCCATCCTCAATGTGGCGCTTGCCTCGCTGCACCCCCTGACTGATGAGCAGCTGTTCCAGGCCATCAACGCCGGCTTCATCCAAGGGGAGCTGCCATGGGAAGACTTCCAACAACGCATGGAGTTGCTCTCATGCTTCCTCATCAAACGGCGGGACAAGACGCGCATGTTTTGCCACCCATCCTTCAGAGAATGGCTGGTGTGGAGAGCAGATGGAGAGAGCACAGACTTCCTCTGTGACCCCAGGTCAGTCCTCTGCTTTGAAAGCAAATGCAGTAGCTCAGCAGCTCTCCCTTTAGGAATGTTGACTACTATTACAGGCATGACAAGTCTGTGGTGCATCCAGAGAATATTCTTGCAATTCTTCACAATTAGACCTCAAACAATCTCTAAGCCTGGCAGTAGTCAAATTAATTTTAAAACAGCATAACAATGTCCTCACAGTTGTTTTGAGACTGTGACTTGTAGCACTACTTGAAATTCAGCCTTTGAATACAAACAAAATGCACAGCACACTGCATTCTCATGAACCTTTGTACTTCTCGGTGTGGCCACTAAGTGCAGCATGACTCATTCGTCAGGGTGGAAATTGAGTTTGAAATGTTCCAGATATTTATTGTAATCATGGCAACCCAGTATTTAAGATGCAGTTGCAAATGTTCTGCATCTCAAGTTGTTGTTTTGTTGAAAACAATCAGCAATTCTTAAGGAAGCTACTTGCATACAGCGATCTTTGCTGCAGACTGAAAAGCTGAATTTAAGTTAAAAAACAAAGGCTAACACTACTTCCTCTTAAGCTATGGGACTACGCTAATTTGAAAAGGTTAGATGTAAAAAGAAATATAGATGAATTTCAGAAAAGTCATGTCATCAGTGTGCATTCCTACTATTGTGTCCCTGTTAACTAGAACGTAAATTAGAAACTGAGCTTTTAATCAGTCCTCCTAAAAGTGAAAATGCGTCAGTTGGCAGAAAATCATAATTTTTTCTTGCCGTGCCCTTCTGGCCCTGTTCAACAGGCTTATCTGCTCTAGTAACGCTCCCTAATTGTAATTGTGGAGCCCCCTCACTCACACTAGATACTTGAGTCATTCACACTTAATAAATTGGATGATGTGACGTTGGCTTGCTTTTTTTCAGCTCCCTGTTGCTCGTCAGTATCACCTCTGCTCACACAGCGGTGTCTCTAAATGGACCAGAGCCGAGCTTCATATTCTGGCCATTCACAGCCTTCCAACGCCGTCATTAAAAACACAAAGGCTCAGAGTCTGGCACAGGGAATGCTCTCGCAGACAAAGACTTGCTGCACTGCCTCTGTGTTTGTGCCTGGGCACGAATAGAGAGAATTTTGAACCAGATCAAAGTGATCTGCAGTCATGCATGTCCTTTTAATGAAGTTCTGCATTAATTAACACCAGAGTGAAGAAAGAAAGGAGAGCCCAGCGGTTTTTACACTCTTCCCAGTCCTTCAGTGGGGCATTAGTCTGCATTTGTTTACTAAATCACAGGATATATTTGTTCTCTGTGACAATGTCAGGGTGTTCTTCCTGACCTGAATGTACTAATGGCAAAAAGCTACCATCCAAATATTACATTATTATATATATATATATTATATATTATACAAATATTATTATCTGAAGCAGAGAAGACTATATTAAAAATAATTTAGCCCTGACTGATTTAGCGACACCTTTAGTTACTTGTGGTAACAGTGAATATAGTTTAATACTACAGGTCACAGGAGTCTGCAAAACAAACTATTGTCATTTCAATGAGGTCAGGTAATAATTTTCCTTTTTACCCCTTATAATAATTCATAGTATCAACAAATGCCAAAAATGACAGTTGAGGCATTGTCGATGAATAATAGATGCAAGTTAATCAGTTTAGTTTATTTATTTTTATTTTTGTGTCATGCCAATATCAGGCCCATCCCACATAGGATTACAAGATAGCATCACATCACAAAACAAACATCATCTTCCAATAAAATATATAGTAGCGAACAAAAGTTAAAACAACTTTAACAAATTTACAGTTTATCTTGATAAAGAGCTTTTTTTCTCATCTCCCAACCCTTTTTTCCAGGTAACTAGCTAGTCTAAATGTTTCATGTATGAATATTTGACTTAAAGGGTAACTACACCAATTTGACACATTAAAGTGTGTTTACTGGTCTTGGGGAGTACTAATGCATCTGTAAAAAAAAAAATAAAAAAATAGATCAGGGTTAAGGCTAAGGTCTTACATGGAATGTAACCGAGGACACCCAGGTGCTAACTGTTTCCAAATGTGACCATGTTACATTTATTTAAATGAAAATCTTCAAGATTTTCACATTAAGTTTGTCATTCTTTTTGCTACGTGTTCTGCTTCACCACTGAGTTTCATTTCCTGTTTCTTCACCAAGGACTGGCCACGCTCTCATGGCTTTCATGCTTTCGCGCCAAGAGGGGAAACTGAATCGCCAGCAGACCATGGAACTGGGACATCACATCCTCAAAGCACACATCTTCAAGGTAGACTTATGGGACATATACATGCTTTACATTAATCTTTGATTGATCCCCTCTGGGAATTTCATGCAGTCACTCTCTTTTTGTTTATGTATGGTGTGAGTTCAGCAGAGGATAAGCCATGGGATGTGAAGAGAAACACTGACAACTTGTGCAGCTCAAGTTCATTGACTTTATGTATGTGTGTGTGTGTGTGCAGGGCCTGAGTAAGAGAACAGGTGTGTCATCCAGCGTGCTACAGGCTCTGTGGATCAGCTGCAGTGCCGATGGCCTTTCTGCAGCCTTGGCATCCCTGAGGAATCTTTATACACCCAACGTCAAGGTAAAGACATTCTGCAACTGTATAAACAACCCGTTAGCTGATTACAGGGTTCCATTTTGTGAAATGCTTTCTTTGTTTTATATCGGTGTCAAAAGAATCTTCTCACGTATTTTGATTCATGTTTAGACAAAATAAGTAATTTGAAGACATCACACTGGAATCGGGTAGATTTTTAGTATGAATAGTTAATTAATTCATCAAAAAAGTACAAAAACACTTCACATGGTGACAATCTAATCTCATCAAACATTTTAGAGTCCAAATAATTTCACTAAAACTCTTGAAACACACTTCAGGATGATTAGTATACAAAGTATTTTTAGAAACATCCAACGTCCTCAAATGTCCCCCCTGAATGCTTTGGTAATTCCACAGATGGCAATTAAGTTGTGAATTATTATAAATGTCACGCTCTGTTCTTTACACGTACTTAAGGGGATGAGTGTGAGATCAGCACAGATTAACAATGGAAACCACCATGAAAGCATTTTGAAGATGCTCATCATTTAAGACTAATGCAACCCGTTTCTTGTCTCATGGTCGTCTCTTGTTGGCAATGCCAAGAGCAAATACTGGCAGGCAAAAGTGTAAATGAACACACAAATGAGAGTCAGAGCGAGTTAATACCCTTGACATCTTCAAGTTGCTTTTTCTGTCAGACCAACAGTCACACAAGTTTTCTAACTAGTTTTCAGCTCTGGTATGTGGATAAATAAATTTTCCCAATTTACAGCGTTATCTATGAATTAAGTTAAAACATGAATTAAATGTATGAGGGTTTTCACAGAAAAAGCAGCAAAAGGCTTACAACGCTATCAAGGGGATGATGACCATGTGACTTTATGTCAAACAATATTGTGTCATATGTTTAGATATAAAAGCTGAAACCATTGTGGTTGCAGTATGTCCTATTTTCCACGTTGCTTTCATGACAACGATAGGAGCACGTCTCAGTATGTTCAGGACAAGGATAGATCTACGGTACAGATGCATTCAGTTTGCGTCTTGTAACTAAATAATATTTCCCAACTAAAATGGATTATTTTCACAGCAACGTATGTGTCAGATAATTCCCTGGCGTCCTTGTTCTCTAATACACAGCTGGGAAATATGAAAAATGTATGCCGAACATTGAGAAGTTATGTATCGCTTAGAAATGTGTGCCAGGATGAGGGAAATGGGAAACATGAGGATAAACTTTGCAATTTGCAGTGTTATATTGTATTGTCTTGTCTCTAAGCTAAATTATCCTACATTTCTTTTAGAGTTTCCAGTGTCTTCCTCATTCCTCTATTTACAAGTTTTTTTGTATAAGTGCAACATCTCTCAAACTTTCACTGAATGACCTTGTTCTGTCCTCTGGGGGAAAAAAAACAGAGAATCCCTGTTAATTTACTCCACATTGGATCCAACAAATAACACAGTTTCATTTCCTGTTGTCGGATGCTCATTTGGCTCCGTGGTTGTGTTTGACGAAGCATTTATTATTGATTTCCTCAACGTGGAAGAGAATAACACACTTGATAATTGCCTTCAGTCGAATGCGACCACTTCATTTGGTGTCTGACCTTTCTCAAGAGTAGGCTGAATCAAATGAGTAAGAAGAGGAAAACCGAATGTATCTTAAATTCTGAGCTCCTGCTGCTGTTTAAATTAGCCATTGATGACGGCGTTTGCAAATTCTGCAGAGTTAAATTAGAAACATTAGTTAGTAGTTATATCCCCATCTCTTGTTGCACATATTGCATACAAACTCAGGCTGTGTATTGTTCAACTTTACTTTAAATTCTAGTCAAGATCTCATCTTTTCTAAAGATAATTGGATGCTTTACTACAATGTTGTGACATAGAGTGGTATTAATGTTTTATTTACCTTAGAACGTACTTTCTGAGAGGAATGATGAGTGCATAAGGCTTCACATGCATCTATAATTCTGTCATCCAAATTTTAAAGATTCTTATTTTGCTATTTGGGTCTATTCTTTATACAAACATCTGTTGCATGTCTGTCCGTTTTAGGAGAGGGATCCCTCCTCTGTTGCTCTTCCCGAGCTTCTTCCATTTTTCCCCTTTATAGGGTGTTTTTGCCAAGTTTTTCCTCATCTGAATTGAGCATTCAAGGATAGAGGGAACCATATGTTGTAGAGATTGCGAATCTCCATGAGACAAATTTTTGTTATTGGGTTACATAAATAAAATTGAACAGACTTGAAATGGTTAAATGCAGCCAAATGTTTCCCCTTTAAATGACAGCAAGGCAGCATGTCAGTCATTTATGTAAAGGAGACATGTTATGCTCATTTTCAGGTTCCTAATTTTATCTTGGGTTAAAAATAGGTTAGGTACAGGTTTACTTGCTTTAGATTTTTTTTCTCATACTGTCCAGTGCTGTAGCACTGTATTCCCCCTCTTTCTGAAATGCTCTGTTTTAGCTCCTATTTCTACAAGGGCACCCCTCCGGAATGCGCAGTCTGCACTGATTGGTCAGCTCACACACACCTGAGCCAGCACTGCTTATTGTGTCTCTGTTCAGCCCTGTCATGTTTTGAGCATCCAGTTAGCTTCAATTATACTGTAGATATAGACATCAATTATGCAAATGTGTGACACGATGACGCAGTGCGATTTCAAGAAGTCACATAATTTAAGGAGGGACTACTGACGAATCATTCAGGAGCAGTGTTTTTTGTGGGAGAGAGCTCATGTTAGCGTGGACTCTCAAGACCTTTTACATGCGTAAGAACCTATAAAACACTGGAGGAAAGAAAAAAGAATGTAAAAAAAAGCCATAATAGGGCTCCTTTAATATAATCTTTAATCAAGTTAAAAGGAAACTTTTAAAAACATATTTGTCTGTCGTCGTACATTAGAGGGGTTACATGCAATTAAGATGATAAGTGCACAGATGGAAACATTGTTCTGACCCAGCTGTCTGCCTTGGCCTTTTTATTTGTACCATCAGGTGAGCCGTCTGCTGATGCTGGGTGGGGCAAACGTGAATTACCGCACGGAGGTCCTGAACAACGCTCCGGTGCTTTGCGTCCAGTGCCACCTCGGGCACCAGGAAATTGCCTCCCTGCTGCTCGAGTTCGGGGCCAGCGTAGACGTGGTGTCTGAAAATGGCATGAACCCATTGTGCTTCTCAGCCGCTGCAGGACACTTGGGACTTGTCATGCTGCTCTGCAAGCGGGGGTCCAAGGTGAGGAGTCTTCACAGACTGATGCAGCTCATAGCTCAAAGCTTTTGAAAACATAGTTAATTTCGCCGATGTTGGATTTATTTGCTCAAAGCTAACCATGCTGTATTTCCACCAGGTCAATCATGTAGATAAGAGTGGACAGTGTGCACTGGTCCATGCCGCACTCCGAGGACACCCAGACATTATCCAGTACCTGCTGGAGCTCGAGTGGAGTGCTGAGGGGCAGCAGCAGGACTACGCTCTGAAGAACAAAGCTCTGCAGCAGGCTTTGATAGCAGCCTCCAGCATGGGACACACACAGGTCTGACTGACACGTGCACATATTTTACTTTTCACACAATCAACCTTCACCAGATAAAAACACTGAATCTACCTGAGGATATAAATCTCCACCAAAAGAGATGTATTTGAAGGCTTCCATCAAAATACATTCCAAAAATGCTTGAGCTTGAGGAAAACAAGTTTTTTTCATACTTTGAGACAGTTTGTTTGGCTTCACAATACGATGACCTACAGATGGTAGATGAAATTTGAGCACATCTTCTTTGCAGTGATGATGACTTAAAGTTTTGAGATTTATTCGGCCTTGTATGTCTGAAAGCAGGATTCATAGATCGATCACGGTACATTCAGCTGCCCAGGTGCCATGCAGGCTCAAGGTTTATTTTGGCTTCCTCATTAGTTGGAATCTCAAGGCCAGGCTTAACATAAAGGAACGTGGCCAAGCTAAGCTGTCAACCAGCATGTAGAAGGAAAACCTGTTAAGTATTAATCAGATTGGACTCACATAACCTCATACCTGTGGTTCCCTCTCTATTTGCTCAGGCAGCAATATCCCATATTTTTGTTGTTATTCTCCTACAAAATAAGCATGTTTTAAACCTCTTGAAGGTTTACTTGATGTCTTATGCTGAAACAGTATGCCATTAATCTAAGTTTCATTTTTTGGCAGGTTGTGAGGGGCTTGCTGGCATTGAATAATGAGCATGCTGTGCAAATTGATAGCCACGACACTCTGTGGGGAGAGACAGGTATGTTTTTCATCCATCTTTTAGCATTACGTGGCTCCCTGGTATTATCGCTTGCTGTTTTAGCATTCTGGACCTCGCTGCCGTAATTGCATGCTGCAGTGGAAGGTCTTGTGTCTCTCTTCTGCTCTCTGTTTGATGCAGAGGCTGCTCATCCCAAATGTGTGTGCAGTTTTTAGGGCTGTTTCCTTGTTTTTCTGTGCTGTACTCTGGTAAAAGCATTACTTATTGTGGGTCATGTGGGTTTCTACTTAGAGTTGGTCAACACAGCATTTCCTTTGAACAGTGATTTTCCAGCATACAGTATCCCCTTGGTGATCTGTGTTAAGATTCTGGCAACAGTTTGGACATTTTGAAGCTACTCCACCATCTGTTGTATATGTAGCTTGTCATATTTGGGTTGCAGTAGAATGACCTAAAGATTATAACCTTGTAGCTTTAGATTTTCACTTGCTAAGTATCTGCTTCTGTTTGATTAAAGAAAGGGTGAAAATTAGTGTGCTAATACAGAGTCGATGCTGTGAACAGAGGCTGTTGGTAAATGGGAATTCCAGTCTTTTTAATCCTGGGCCTTATATTTACATTGGTGTATAAATGATTCAAACTTATCAGAAGTTCTGGAATTTGAAACAATTGGATTCAATAACGATTCAACAGTTGGAATGCAAAAGGATTCTAGATGCTTCTTGATGTATCTTGGTCACATTTTCTATATTACTGCACATGGCTACTTTCCCTCTGGCATATCTCCACACATGAGTAACGTCAACCTAACGTCCGCCCACAATTCAAAATATGAGAGCGACGTTGCAGCATTACTCAAAACTTTATTGCCCAGCTGAGGCAGAAAAATCAACATAATGATGCATCTAAAAATCGAGAAATTTCCACACCTCTAGAATCAGCTACCAAGACATGACTGCAAAGTCATCTTTAGCAATCCGTAGTATTCCGTAATCCAACTCCTGTCAGAATTATAAAAAGATTTTGCCACTGACTGAGGTTGTTATTCTAAGAATTTGACAACATTACAGACACGATTCAAACAGTCTGATCCTCTTAGTTACAGTATCACATACACAGTCTTGGTCAAGGAGAAGCCTCGCTCTGAAATCTTGCGAAGTGAGTCATCAAAGTTGTTGCCTCATGTAGAAAGTTAGGTTTGTTAAAAAGTCAGCCATGACTTTGCAATTACATTCTTGCTAGCAGTTCCACTAATTCACTGCCATGAAATCCAGTATGGCCCTCCAGATGTGTTGAGAGAAAAATATTATAAAAATGTTTTTTTTGTTATTCTATGGCCCATGGCCCTCCAAGGGATAAAGTTGTGCCACTCCCACTCTAATCAAACTCCAGATTCTTCTATCAAATTCTTTTCCACTGTTTTCCTGCAACAGTTCACCTCTCACGAGATTTCAGAGCATTCCATCTATATGAAAGATCTGTTTACACTTCTAGTGGATGTAACTTTGACAGTCATGTCATGGCTGACAGCTGAGGCGATTTACTGGACTAATTACAAAACATTTGATAAGTATGAGTCATTTAAAAAACAAAATATGTTAGTAAAGGGTCCAGGTTTAAAAATACTGGAATATTCCTTTAATGCCCTGCAGGCAGTGGCTGTTAGTTGTGAAACTGGTTACATGCAGGCTGAACAAAGTGTTGGAGAATGATATTTTGAACAGATATTACATCTTCTGCAAGGGTCCAGAAATGTAGATTTTATTCTTTAGCCGTTGCAGAGGTGATGTGCTTATACATAATATATTTACTTGCACATGTGCTTGGTGTTCTGGTTTCTAGTTAAAGTACTAAAACTATTTTTTGACACATCATGTAAGCTTCAGACAGGGGCATTGTTAGAGCTGCATGTTTTGAGATGTTGGACACGTTTGAAATGTTGCCTCTCATCTTCAGTGTGAGCCTTTTTTCTTGCTCCAAGAGCTATAAATGTTCAAATCTCACCCCTTCTTATTTGACAACAGTGTTTGATGCGTTTTTTACCAGAATAGATTGAAAAAAAGGAGAATTTTAATAATAGTCTCTTTGTGTCTGTCTACGCTGTAAGCCAGCAGGATTTAGCACCAAAGGTTTGGTGCTACAGGAATGTAGGTCAGCCTATTAGTGGAGACGCTGTCCACAGTGCGGTTAACTGGTGCTTGTGGCCTTCTAAACGACTGTAGAACGTCAGCCCTTATTGCAGTCCTGGGACAAAGAGAGTCGTCCCTCTGAAATATTCCTATATAACCGCTGTTCTGTTTCCACTGATATGACGTGAGTCTGGTACAATCCAAACACCTCGTTGTTGAAAACATTTGTCCAAAGCTCTCCACTGTATCACCGAACATGATATGTAGCCTCGCTTCCATAAACATCTGAGCCACCTGTAGATGCTGCAGCATTTTCCTCTCAGCTCCATTTACAAAGTGGATGTTAAATAACAAACGGCACCCTTTTGAACATGCCCCTTTAAAGTATTGAAATATTAGGTCACAGGTTGTAATTTGTTGAGCTGTGGCTCCACTGACCTGAACCTTGACACGGCTGCGCATTCAAGTGTTTTTGCACCCACGTGGGCCAGGCTCATCTGCATTCAGGAAAAGTGGTTAGTAAACAGCTCTTGTAAAGACAGACATAAAATGAATATTTAGTGGTGTGTTGCAGGTAGAGAGAGTTTACAGACAGTAAAAATTACTCAAACAACAGAGATGATTAGCACTGAGAGGTATATTAAATCTCAGTTTCACCTTTTTCTACTATTCATCATTCAGATTTAATATCCAACCTAGTAGCAGCTACTGCGGAGAAACCAAAACTGACAAAGCTCCTGAAACATCCCCTTTAAAATTGCCCATTCATCTGAAACAATTCACTGATAACAACCTGTCTCTGTGAACATTTATTTCACCTCTAAAATGCAGTGGAATATTACATCTATGCAAATAGGCCCACTGTCTCCTGTGTTTAAATAGAGGCAGATTGGATTGTGCATCTGTTCAAGCTCCATCTTTCAAAATCCCCTCTTAGGATGCAAAACTCTCCCTCGTTATGCAAAGAAAGGTAATTTAACTGCAGCAGGGTTGGCTGAAGGCGAAGACCAACAGATTCTCATGTTGTAGGAGTGTAATCTTTTGTAAATCCTACATTATTGTATGATATATTTAGTTGTTTTTAGTGAGAATATTATTCTCCTCAGTTGTTATTCAGTAATCCTTTTTAAATCTTGACATATTTATTTTATTTAGGATTTAGTTTTGCTCAACAACACACGACTTGAGGCTGTGGGAGTGCCCTGGAGAATAGCTACCCACTGCTTTTGATAAATAGGATGCATCAATACAGGAAATAAATTCTGAGAATACTCCGTATAAAATTCACTTGAATACTTTTCTTCCTCTGTACATGGCTCAGCAATTTTTCTTTCATATGTAGAAAGAGTGCAAGTGTTCGTACTGTATAATAGGAGCCCAGCATGAGCTCACCCAGGCAGCTATTTGTGGCTTCGCTGAGGTGCCTGGGGAAAAGATGCTCTTTATTCTCGCATCAAGTGACAAACACCTGCATTTTTACTATGTGCACCGAAACCAACGCTGTGCTTAGGGCTTTGTGATGTGAAGATATTCCTCTGTGGGTTTCTTTTCTATCAGTGTTTTGTCAGAAAGATACTTCATCCAAACTAATATGCTTGTGCATGAATATATTCTCTCTCCCCCACCCCCCTCCAAAAAAAAATAAAAAAAAATTAGTCTTTGTGAGCTACAACAGATATTGCTAATTTCTCTCTTCAAACACGGTGCAGTTTTAAAATGAAAATTCTTATGTAATTGAGCATCTGCTGCGTCCCCGGGCAAAGCAAACATGCCATTTTACAAAAACAATCAACATCTCTGTGATGCCTTTTTATAAATTGCCTGCAACCTTTTGCAATTGACATTTTGTCAATGATTGGGTCATACTTAAGTTTACCCTGACAAAAATGCATTAGCTTAGGCAATGATAACATTAGCAAGGACAAATTGAAAAATCCCAAACTGTAGGAACGAATTGTTATTTAAAGACCTTGTTGTTGTCGTCGTCGTCGTTGTTGTTAAAAAGGTTGTGGTTAAAATGCCAGGTCAAAACCTCTCTGTTGTTGCTGGTGCCTCAGGTTTCTTCAGCCTGGTGGTGACTTGCTGGTGAATAAGGACATTTTTCTGTGTTTACATTGTAAATCTGTTTTCATCAGACAGTGATTTAGTGTCTCCTCCTCAAAACACTGTCAAGGCAGCTCTGTAGGTGGGCTGGAGCACAGATGAGACAAGGCTGATGAATCGCTTACAAAACACAAGATAAGATAAAATAAGGCAAGACTTTATTCATAATACTGAAGCAGGAAGTCAAACTGAAAACATAAAAAGATGATGTTAGAAAAATGAGCTTCTGACATGTGTTCAGATGCTTATTACTGTAAATAATTGAATAAATTCAATTGCATGAAGAAGTTCAAAGTACAGTGAGATGTACAGGTGCTGGAGATCCTTGAAAACACTGGAATTTTAATGTGTTGTAAAGTTTGAACTGAATTACTTTCATAGTAAGTTGTTATATGTTGTCAGATTTTGAGATGTCAAGCCTATGTCTCTTTTTGTGTTTTCATTAAAATGTTCCCCTTCTGTAAAAAGTTATAACGAAACAGGAAGCACAACAACATCTGATTCAATGTGATGAAACATAAATTTATGTTTAAGGATGGAAGTAACTATTATTTCTATTGTTGATTAAAGGATAAGTTCACCCAAAAAAGAAAATTCAGTCATTATCTTCTCACCCTCATGCTGATGGAAATTCGGGCGAAGTTTCGTAATCCACAAAACATTGCTGGAGCTTCACAGTAATACAGGGTTGCTGCATTCTCCGAAAACAATTAAAGTAGATGGGGACTTGTTTTAAAACATAAAAACCAGGACAATAAAAAATTTAAAAATAAACAAACAAAAGAGCTTATAGAGCTTGTCTAACATAATCAAAGTCTCAAGAGGCCTGGAGATCCAAAATTGATTTGAAAAGACGTTATTTACACCCTTCGACACGCAGGCTGGCTTGTACACCCACTTCAGTGCAAGCTGACACTTGTCACTTAGCAGCTAAATAACATCTGTTTATTAGACATTAGGGCTTTCTGGGATATGGATTAGGCTGGACAAACGGTATAAAGACTTTTTTTTAAAAAAATTTTTAAGGCCCCATCTACTTTAGTTGTTTGGGAGAATGCTGCAACACTGTTTTGCTGTGAAGTTCCAGAAATGTTTAGTGGACCATTAAACCTAACCCGCCTTTCCATCTGCACAACTGCAAGTAGATATTCTCAAATCCTCTTCCTTCCTTTAATCTCACTCGTGATGTCCTCAAATGTCTTGTTTTGTCCACAACCCAAAGATATTCAGTTCACTGTTACAGAGGAGTAAACGATTAATTGTTGCAAGTTGCTGGAAAAGCTTGAAATATACTTCAAGTGCTTGACTTTGACTATGAAAACTCAGGCTGAAGAATAAAACAAATTATGTTCAAATACCAACACACTGTACAGCTGTTGACACCATGCTTAATGTATTCTAGGATCATCCCAGGTGCTGCTAATGTCTCTCCCTGGAGCACAAACAGAGCCTAAGTTTAGCAGCTCGGAGTCATTGTTCTTTACTCTGCTGTATGTGAGGATATCCATATTTTGAGCAGATGGAGGGTGGGGTTGTTTGGCTCTGATTGCTGTTCAACCAGATGGATGATGTCAGTCAGATACGGAGGCTCAGCAGCAATGCAAGTCTCTCAGAGGTGAATCCGAGAGCAGAGCTGCTCTGGTTCCTTCGGTGGATCTCATTCTGTTTTGACAACCAGCGCTCATTTAAGACCGGTCCATCTGCTGCCATACAGCAGCATCCGGTGATTAACTGGCGGCATCGGACATTTTCAAGAATCTGTCTCCGTTTTCTTCACAGCACCAATTAATACTGGTTGTTTTCCTTTTTGTTAAAAATGAATTAGAAGCAGTTAATTCCAGTTAATCATGGTCTGTAAAAAATAGAAACTATAAACAAGAATGGGCGTTAAACAGAATTGTTTGACTTTGTTGTCTAATGTTTGTCTGCTGATGCATAAAATGACTGAATTCTCGTCTCTCTGTGCAAGGCCGAGGGAGCTCGAGGCGGGAATTTAATTAGTTTAATAAGCATAACATAATTGTCTGTTTTTAAACTCAATTAGCACCAAACATTAGCCTGCATTTCTGTACTCATAGGAGGGATTCTGGGACGCTGTTTCTATCAAGACCTTTCCTTTCACACATACTCAAGAGTTACTAAAGACCCGAGACATTGCTGATGAACAGTTAAACTATGTACTGTACATTGTTTTATTTGGTTTATTAACCTTCTTGGTGTACAGTGTCCTCTTTGTCTTACCATAACCTGTTCCCCTGTAAAAGTCTAAATAAAGGCCTAACATCACTCTAACATCTGCGCGTGTGTCCTCCTCTCTCCTCTCTCCTCTCTTTAGCCTTGACAGCAGCGGCAGGTCGGGGGAAGATGGAAGTATGCGACTTCCTGTTGGAGCAAGAGGCGGTGGTGCAGCAGGTCAACCGGCGCGGGGTGTCTCCTTTATTCTGCGCCGTCAGACAGGGACACTGGCAGGTGAGGCATGCTGAGAAGCTCCTCTGTCCAAACTGCGAAAACATCTCAACATCTTCTTCCTCTACACAACTATTACAAGTTTCAAGTTCTCATTGTCTTTGTGCACCTGGATATTTGACGTCTGTGTTCATCTGTTTATTAGATTGCAGAGCTGCTCTTGCAGCATGGTGCCGACATTAACATCAGCGACAAGCAGGGCAGGACCCTACTCATGGTGGCTGCCTGCGAAGGGCACCTGAGCACCGTCGAGTTTCTGCTTTCTAAAGGTGAGCTACGACGACATCCACTATGAATCTCATTCTACGCGAAATTACAGAGCATCCAGGACTTATCAGCTGGATTTCTTAGATTAGTAGTGTGTGTGTAAGGTCACAAATATCCTAAATTTGATTATATAGAGCAAATATTGATGTTTATTTACAATAATGTCCAGATAGAGAAGCGCTGCATGACACACTAGCTTACACACAATTAAATTGTTTTTTTTCATGATGTTATTTCATATCTCATTAATAACAACACTTGCAATTTATAACACTTTTCAAGTAACAATCTACCTGTTGGGCCTCAGGCTGAAGAAAATTGGAGCATGGGTTTACCTCAGATGAGCAGTTCATCTGAGTTGTCGCTGCTGGGTCTTGGGTAAAACATTTTTACAGTACAGTAACTCTCAAAACTTGAAATATTATCCTTTAAATAACCCTAAAACAGTAGATAAGCAGCTGTACTCTACTGTATGATAATAGTCCATTTTCAAACTACGTTGTGCCTTAAACAGTATATCGTGAGAATATATGAAGAAAGATTCCAAACTCCAAATATAAGGAAAAGGGGAAAATAAAGTGGCTAAAATATTAACTGTCCGATCATTAAAAAAGCCAACATGCGTAAACAACTAGGTCTTCATCATGGCTCCAAAAACAAATAAATATACGAACGGTTGGAACTTAAGTGTTTTCCTTTGAATAAATAATAAAATTACCATTTCGTCAGCCGTGCTGTTGGTGTGTTTATATAAAGTGTTTGACGACTGTTGTTTGTCTCGAAGGTGCGTCTTTGACTTCGTTGGACAAGGAGGGACTGACACCCCTGAGCTGGGCATGTTTGAAAGGACATAAGAACGTAGTGCAGTTTTTGGTGGAGAAAGGTGCGGTCATCGACCACACGGACAAGAACGGACGAACTCCGCTGGACCTCGCCGCCTTCTACGGCGACGCAGAGATTGTAAGCAGGAGACACAAATGCACACTAACGCCCTTCATTCAGCCTTAATCTAAAGCGTCCCTGTGCCATTATTGAACACATAGTGTTGTGTGTTAGCTCTTGACTGTCAACACACTGTTTGCGAGTTTATAACCATTGGTGATCTCACGTAGGTCCAGTATTTGGTGGAGAGAGGAGCAGTGATAGAGCATGTGGACTACAGTGGGATGAGGCCTCTGGACCGGGCCATAGGCTGCCGGAACACGTCGGTGGTGGTGACTCTGCTGAAGAAAGGGGCCAAGCTCGGTAAGCAAATTGCTTTATTCAACTGAAATAAATCCACCCTACAGCGAGGCGGAAACTGTACATCCATGTGTGTACCTTTGTGTGCAGATACTCTGAACTGTCTCAGTAAAGACAAGAACTCTGAGTACTTTGTCTTTGCATTGAGCTTGCTTCTGTCTTGCTCAGCATCTCATGGTACCAAGAATAAACTCAGACTAATTTTGTGGAATGTTGGGGAAGAAAACAGTTTCCATTCCTGCTTTTTCACTCACTGTTCAGCATGTGTGTGTGTAAGCTCACATTTACTGGCATGTCAGTGCATGTGTGTGTGTGCGTGTCCCTCTACTCCCTCATGTGCTGCTCGGCTAATTTAAGAATGTGACTTATCACCTAAATTACATTCATAGAGCTATCTGGGTCCGCGGCTTATCTGTGGCGCACTCTGCCATAACAGGAGAAAAAAAATTAGCAATGAGAAGAACCTTTAAATTTTCTTTCAGCTCGGTTAACCATCTGCACGCCGAAAATATGAGGCCATTTCAAGTTAAGCGACACATAATTGTATATTGTCACGTTTCCTTTCACTGCCGCATGACCTATTCTCTCTTTCTTAACTGCCTTCAATAAACTAAGGCTACAGAACGTCTCCTTACGATCGATCAGGTACAATCTTTAGGTAACTTTACCTTGTCCCAATTTCCAGAGAATACAGTGACCGTCTGTTGGCGCCAGAAAACAACAACGTTAACACTCTCTCTGCTTCTGTTTCCCCTCTACACCCACAGGGAACGCTGCTTGGGCCATGGCGACTTCCAAGCCTGATATCCTGATCATTCTTCTTCAGAAGCTGATGGAGGAGGGAAACCTACTTTACAAGGTAATGTATCAAGAGTGAAAAAAAGCACAGAAAAGCAATGAATGATATCATTTGGTTCCTATCTTTTTCTAGTTCAGTTTTTCCGCACCGCTTACCAAAGAAGCCATGATTGATGCCTGACATTTAACAGATTGAGTTTTGTGGCAGAAAGGACAAATCAGGTGTTGCGTGTTATTTGAGCGTGCCTGTGTGTTTTGTACTTGTGATTGATGAGGAGGGAGGGCTCAAGCCAGAGAGCAGCTATTGCAGGACTATCTGGTGAATACCTTGTCGTTTCCCCTTCTGGTTCCTCACCACATGTTTGCCCTCCATGTGTCCTCCAGAAAGGAAAGATGAAAGAGGCGGCCCAGAGGTACCAGTACGCCCTGAGGAAGTTTCCTAGAGAAGGCTTTGGCGATGACCTGAAGGCATTTAAAGACTTGAGGGTCTCTCTGTACCTCAATCTCTCCCGCTGTCGCAGAAAAACCAACGTAAGCCTCTTAAGACACATTCTTCTTTCCTTTTTATTTTGTTCCTCTGCCGGAGCTGTATTTTTAGCATGATCCTTTAATGACTTTAAATAAGGAGTTTCACTCACCGGACTCTTATTTGTCCGTGTAATGAACATCATGCGGCATTGTTAAATGATGAATATGCGGTGGTACTGCAGCTAACTACAATCATTTGGTCTATAAAGAGTCTGAAAAATTTGAAAAATGCTCTTCACGAATTCTTCAAATTACTTAATTTGTCCAACCAGCAGTCCAAAACCCAAAGACTCGTCATTAGAAATGACGTCATAAATGTCAGAGAAAAGCAGCAAATCATCACAGTTCGAACCAGCTTTTTTTGCTTGAAGTTGAACTGAACAAACGATTTTTAAATAAATGTCTTTCAACAACTAATCAGTGCAGCTTCACAATAGATCCCCGATTGCTTTGAAATGTTATAAGAAAAAGTGCTAAATCTGTGATGAAGACTCCGGGATGCTAAATGATTCGAGCATGTGTGGGCAGGGGAAGCATGCTTGTGTTCAGATGGTAACCGGGAGGAGGTGGGGAGAATGCTACAAGCGCACTGGGCAGTGGAACTCAAAATCTCCCCAAATCTTCCTGTGAAACAATCTCAGTTCCTGCATGTGCCAGCCTGTCTGCTCGCTTTAACCGTGCCGAGCAGTTGTGCCTCTTCCTGTTCGAAGTTTTCACCCAATGTTTTAAAAGAATGAGGGATTTAATGAGTGTTTGAGATAGACTGGAACGCTGTTTATTCTGTAAAATGACAATGAAGCAAACACGAGGACAGTTGTAGTTTTTAAGCCACTCTGTCTTTGGATTTCTGGATAATTGTTTCTGCAGAGAAGCTCATCTTCAAAGTTAGTTTACATAAGTCTCGGACGAGCAGAAAGACTTTTGTAGTGAGCAGGCTGTTGATGTGATTACATGCTGGAAGTTAGCAGGAGGAAACCACAAGGGTTTTCTATGTCTCTACAGTAACACCTGCCAGATATTTTATACTCGTGTTGGAGAGATTAAGCATCGGTCAAACTCTTTCATTACTTATACAATTTTTACATCAAAATTAACGAATATATGCAGATTTATTCCTGGTGTGTCTTGTTTAATGCACCAACACTCTGGTAAATAGGAAACAGAATGCAGCATGGAGGCCACTGATACAGTGTTTTCTTTTTAGATCTTTTACTTCAGTTCCTCTGGATGTTAAACTGTTTTTATGCTACTTTAAAATCATGGAATGTCGCCAGAAAAAGGGCAAAAATGAGTGCGTCCACCCCTTCATTACAGATCGGAGCATGAGCCAAAAATTACCTGTGACTGTCTGTCAGTCATTTGACCCTGGAGTGAAGCCAAAAATCCAGATGCTAGTGGGTGTTTGTGGGTTTTACTATGAAAATACTGCCACATCCTCAAAGCCAGCAACAAGGACGTAATATTCGTACTGTTTAAAACGTTCAGTTCTGTGATTGAAACTCAGCCATACGGGCTTGAATATCAACTGGTTGACTGATCTATTGATTCTGCTGCTGTTGTAGGATTTTGGGATGGCTGAGGAGTTTGCAACAAAAGCACTGGAGCTGAAACCCAAATCCTATGAGGCCTACTATGCCCGTGCAAGAGCTAAAAGAAGCAGCAGGTAAACTGATCAGCACTGCTCCCTGCCAGCTCTTCTTGTTGTTATTGATGGCGATTTATCCGGATCTGATCACACAATCTCTGTTCATTTTTTCTGCCTTCTACAGGCAGTTTACAGCGTCCATGGCTGACCTGCACGAAGCGGCCAAGCTGTGCCCCAATAACCGGGAAATCCGTCGTCTGCTAGCCCGAGTAGAGGACGAGTGTAAGCAAATGCAGCGTACCCAGACTAAAGGTGGCCTTGCTGGCGCTGCAGCTGCCTGCAGCCAGGCGTCAGGAGGCCACGATTCAGACCAGGAGCAAGATGAAGGACAGGAAGACACCTTGGCGCACAGTTTTGCCAGGAGCATGGATGGCCAAAGAGACATCCTGGAGGAAGAGGAGGAGGAGGAGGAGGAGGAAGAAGCCTCGCTGCACAACAGGACGACTGAACCCTGCTGGTCACAGAACAGTTATCCCTACAACAGAGCCTTACCCTCGGAGCCTGTCAGCAACAGTTTGGGACATCAGAGTCAGAGCCCCAGCTCGCCCCCGGGCCCCAGCAGGCTTCCACCACACCGGTACCCTCGAGAGCACCGGGAGGCACTCGCCCAGCAGGGTCTGGTGCTGCAGCCCACCAAGCAGGCCCAGATAGTCAAGACTAACCAGCATATGAGCTCCATGCAGGTGGTGGGGGCTCGCTCCAAATCTCAGTATGCTCCCTCCAGTCCGTTACCCAGCCGACACATGTCCAGTTTGCTGAAGCCCGGCCCAGGCATCGACATCAGCCCTCTGCCGCCCCCAGCTGACGAGCCCGTGTATGGGAACCGCATGTCGCTGGCGGCTGCCTCCATCTCCATGGGTCACAGTTGTGATAACGAGAGCCTCCAGGCTTCCTATTCGTCCTGCATCAGCTCCAAGGGTCTGGGGCAAGACAGGTTGTCTGCCCAGTCTGCATCCTCCCTGGACGGGTTGGCCTGCTCTGGTCCTGGACCCCAGGAGAACCACACTGACCCAGGAAAGGAAGGGTTGTGCGGTGCGATGGGATCGCAGGGCGGAGGCAGCAGCAGCATGCGTGTGTCCAGTTCCACCAGTAGCCTGGCGTCCAGCAGCAGCCTATCAGACAGCGGCAAGCTGGGACCTGACGTCCGCATCAAGGTGTCTGACAAAACGAAGCACAGCCAACAGGCCAGCTCTGACTACAAACCCAGACCCTTCATGGGGATAACTGACAAGACAGCACGCTTTCAGCAGCAGCAGATTCAGATTCAGCAGCAGATTCAGCAGCACCACGGCTTGCAGAGTCACCAGAGCGGCCGCAACTGGCTGAACCACTCATCTGACGGTCTGGTGTGTCACAACATGTCAGCGATGGGCCTTCTACCTATCGACTGTGAGCTGCCATATGCCAAAACAGTGAGCACTTACCAGGAGCAGCACAAACCTCCAACACCTCAGGGTGCTATGGCCATGAGTAGCTTACAAAACGGCATGCACGCCAAGGAATTCACCGAGAAGTTCTGCCAAGCCGCCAACTGTTACAAAGAGTCCAAGCCAGCGCTGGCTTTGCCGCACAGTTTCATGGACAGTAAGCCCAAGCAGCCTGGCCTCGCCCGAGATAATCCTGCCATTCACGTCACTTCAATGAAACCAAAGCGATCGTTTATAGAGTCGAATGTGTAAAGATGTTTTATCTGTCGTACAGTCCACAATGCACACACTCACACAAGCAAAAATCTAAAGTGAGACAAAGTTGTTTTGATTATTTCTTTTTTTTTTTTTTTTTAACCCCTGAAAGAATACAAGTTTAAGAAGTACTTTGTCCGAGCGGTTTGTTCTCCTGCGTGAGTACAGGCTGCAGGCAGTGTACCGAATGCTCCAGATCTGTCTCCTACCAAACCTGTCGCTTGTGGCCGTCAGCCTCTGTTACACAACAACATGTCCGCCGTCGTTCAGCCAAGCTGGAGACATTGCACTGAAGGAAGTATCGGGACGTGTACTGTACAGTCCTCATCAAAGCAACGGTGACAGTAAGCACTTTATACTCACTTAGGCCGCTCAAGTGCTTAAACAACATATTCAGTTACAGCATAATGTTATTACAGAAGAGTTTGAGTGAGTGAAATGTGGTTTAAACTGAGTTCATTACGTCCATGGTGCTGAGAGAGGAGAAATAAGGAAGAGAGTCCTCAGTGAAGGCGTGAGAAAGTCTGAAGGACGGGCATTCCTGTGTTTTACGAAGGATGTTATAGATCCTCATGTTGTGTATATTCTATAAATATGTACTTTTCCTTCTTTTCAGTGAAGGTCTATGTTAAATGTATTGACAAGTTCAGACTTGTGTATTTTGAGTTTTATGCACAATGTTGTTCAAATGGTGTTAAAGGTTCTAAAAAGAAGCATTTGTTAAATGTGTTTGTACATTATATAAATCACCATTAACATTGAATTGAAATCCTTTCTGTATCTGCTTGTTGTTGCTGTCTAGTTTAATTTATTTACAGCGCCAATGGCTTGGTTAATTGTAAAGCAATATATTTTATATAGTTATTTTTGCACAGCTACTAAGACATTTTATGATTCTCAATAATGTTTAGCTTAAGTGCATGCTACAATTGCAGTTTATATTACAGAGTTAAAAAAAAAAAAATCTATAAAAACAGAAATGGTTTTGGGGCACAGTGCCATCAGCTCTATTTTAATATGTATATTAAATGCAATTGTTGCCATGTTTTCAGTATTGTGAGCTTTATTAGCTGTGATCACATACTGTAATAGAACATTACTGCCATAGCCACCATTGGAGAGAGAAATAAAGACCCACTGAGGAAAAAACACCCTGTCTGCTGATTTTTACTTTTAAAACAAGAGTGCCTCGTTAAGAGGATATATAATAATCACGGTGGAAGAAGTGGCAGGAGTGTAAACATTCAACAGATCAGATGTTTGGTCAGTGGCTGAAAGCAGAACGTAATGCAAATGAGTGATACAAGTGGAGGAGTTGTGTGGCCACAATTTGCAATTACAGGAAATTGTAACTTTTTAAAGTAAAAATAACAACTATTCTCTCATAAATTAAAATCTGAATTCACTAAAAACTAGTTTCGCTCTAAATGACTGCTAGCTATCAACAAATGGACACAGGTGAAAACGTAACCATAACCTTTTGCTGCTACAGCTGTAGGTCTCGCAGTAGCAAGTGGTTGCTAACGTTAGCAAACATCAGTTCTACAATATACTTTTGTGTAACTGAGTCAATTTGTTAACAATGACTATTCTCTCCTGTCACTACTGTTGCGCTTATTTTAGCATTCTACAATTACTTTAAGGCTTTTATCCCAAATGAACATTGACATTAACTTTAATTTGTGGCTAGGTTTAATTAATTATTTTCACATTTGCAATAAAAGCCTCAAAATAAGCTCCTGTGCTAGCAGTGTAAACACCAACACTACCGCGGTAATCCGGATAGCTGCACTGCTAACTCAGCTAACAACCTAATAGTTAAGACCATCATGGAACAGAATACAGTCAGCAGCAGTTAGCAGTTACTCTGGTGATATGCTGGCCCTTTTTTTGGCAGAATTAATTCAACAGGCGGTCATATTGCACCGTTTCATTTGTGAGAGAAATATCGTGTTACCTCCTCTTTAAAAAGTTACATCATCTAACTTTAACCTCATGTTAAAGAGAGCTTATGTGACTTTTTGCTGAACCACTTTTAGCATTAAAGGATGATGGAAGCTAAAACGTTGGCCAACAGTCGCACATACACTACAGTTGTCATCAATCAGTAACCTAACCACGTAATGTGCAGCAATATCTATTTTTGCTTACGCTTGCCATCATCAGCTACTCGAGAGTATTGAATAATGGTGCATTTTGTTGCTTGAGAACTGAACTTTTTATTTGTGAGAGGAGGAAAAATGACATAGTGTTGCTTTCAGAGAGATTGTCTTCAAATACATAGTGGAACATCTAACAACTGGCTTGCATGCAGGTATTTTGCCAAACATCCATTAGCTTATCTGCGACTTCAGATTCTGATCATTGACTGACTCAGTCTCTGAGCAAAAGTTTATTAATCGTAATTACTTCTTTTCAATTGATGATAATAAGAGCACTTGTTATCAGATGAGCTGGTTCCTGTTATTAAGTACCTGTTAATCTGGATTCTGGCAAGCAATCTAAAAGCCAGTCTACTGGCTCGACTTCCACCGCACGATCGCCGTCTTCAAAGATCTGTTGGGCGTGAGCAGCGTGGTCTGGAGGAGCAGGTTCGTCATGGGGCTGGTTTTGTTCTTGCCTCTGATCCAGCTCTCGATCGAGTCTCGCTCGTAGGAATACCCATCTGTGGAGTAGACATGACACTTAATACGAGTTGATGATGTTCTCAGTGTCGGAGGAACAGAGCTGTACAGAATGAAGTAAGCGCTTTTCAGCATTTATCGTCTAACCTGCGGCGATGACTGGATCCCTCATCAGCTCTCTGGTGATTGGACACAGGAACTCATCCGGGGCCTCTGAACCGCTCTGCTCTGCCTTCAGGGACTCGACTTTCCTCGTGAGACGACCGCGGAGGCCCACAGACTCTGAGAAACCAACACACTGCTCGGCATTCTGTTCAGTACGACGGCCAAATCACATCACACGCAGTGTGATGTCTTTTGAGTTAAGAAGCAGTGAGGCAGAGATTGTTTGTATTCAACATTAAACCATTAATTTATCATCAAAGACTTCACAGAAATCAACTTATTCCACTAATGTTCTTGTGTGAAGCTCAAATCAGCGAGACGACAGACTGACTCCGTTCCTCTCGGGGGCCTCTCAGATTAAACAAGCGCAGGAGTAAATCTGGACCTCTGCTCGATCAATCTGTGCTGACACACAAAAGAACCAGACGCGCCCGACTGTCACGATGGCTTCACAACTCAGGCAAGGTGTCTTTGTGTGGGCTGTAGCTCAGTCGCTCATTCTTACACTCGAAAGAGAAGAAAAAAAAAAAAATCACTCCGCGCTGACAGCAACCTTTGAATCGGAACATTTCGCCACCAGCGACAGAGGGAGGACCTTTCCCGCCACACATGATTAGTGATGTGTCGGTGCTGCGGAGGTGCAGGTCAGATGCAGCGAGCGAGAGCCGCTGGAGTGACGTTCAGTGGTCTGGATTCTCCATTCGAAATCACAAATGTATTGTTAAAGACGAGCTGAGGTAATCCTTCCCTGTCACACTATTCCTAGCAAGGTATAAATTGTCTACTGGTTTCAACCTGAAGACAGACAGGTAGAACTATGTTTTTTTTCAACATATATCTTTTTCATAAAGGTTGATGGGTTTTTTTTTTGTTTTTTTTTAATTCGTTACCTCCGCCAAGAAGGTCTTGTTTCAAACATTGAGTGATACAGGGCTGGGGACTGTAGGGCCCATTTATTTATTTATTTATTTATTTATTTATTTAGCTAGCTGCTGTGATGTTGGTCGGAATGAAAATGGCAATCTTGACTTCTCATTTCCTAGAAACATTTTACCTGACACCGAAAATAAAGTTCATATATGGATTTTTAAACAAACAAAACATTTTATTAACCCACTTAACTGTTCATACTGTATATTCAGTTATGTGGTCACTGTGGATGTCCAAAATATCAATTTTTCATGAGCTTTTCTCCGTTAACAAGACGTTTAAAACTGGTTCAACATTTTTACTGCCTTTTTTTTTTAATTTATTTATTTATTGGCCTTCTAAAGACAATGTCTTGTTTTTATATTAACCTAACCTCCAGTTACGATGTCCTGGAAGCTTCCTGTTCAGCCGATACAGTTCCATATTTTAGCTGGTTGAAAAGGCGTCTTGGCACCGATCCGTGCTCCTGCGGACAAAGGCGGGATGAGCACCACCGATCCTGATCCGCCTCGTATGTTCATTGGTTTTGAGAGCGAGTGTTTGCAGGATGCATAGTGATGTATCTCCTTGTGGCTTTGTCAGATTAGTAACTATGATATGATGATGGTTATAAAACAAAATCATACTCTGAGGTTAGCTTACATGTAGCCTACAGCTTCCAGATTCAGTTGCTCAGTAATGGTCATTTTTTTGAGAAAGCTAAAGTTAGCAGCCTTTCTATTGACAGTGAGCATCGATGGCCTCATTTCCTTATGTAAGGTATCAAGTAATAATTGTAAAACCAGTTAAAAGTTCCTTGTGGTATGTTTAAGTTTATCTGAACTTTTTAAAATCACCAAATTTTGACTAGAGTTGTTATTGTTGAATATGACAATGAAGTCATAATACAGGAATCAGCCAAAAAACATCCACCTTCAGGGTCTAAACTCCCTCATGTTGCTAAAAGCCATAAATTCCCAGAGAAACACACCACAGACCTCCTCAGCGGCAGCTACAGTGCTGATGAGGGGAGTGAGAACTAAAGCGTCTGAGCTGTTCGTCATGCAGTCATATTTACTGAGGATGCTTAATAAACCATCTGGTTCGAGGTTTGAGTTTATGACTTTGGAAATGATGTCAGGAATGCCAGACTAAATTAGACAATTTTTGGAAGAAGCGATAAAAACTATGGCTTCCAGCTCTGTCGGATGCCTGCGAATTTAATACACATGGGAGAGACTTCTGGATAGTATTTGTTTTATAGAAGAGTCTGTGTCGTAGTTTGAATTGAAATGAATACTTTAGCATTATTTTGACATTAAACTTTTTTTCCTCATATGTCCTGATGTTCAGGGGAACCGTGTTCTGAAGAAACCCGATTAGTCCTTATTGATTTTTGTGACTCAGCCACAGAGCAGGAGGCAGAGACGCAGGGAGGAACGCATCAAGAATGTGGCCACCTCTTTACCGTGAACTCAGTGCCCTGAAAATCCTGCATTCAAGTTTAAAACAGATGGACGCAGTGGAATGGAGGCCTGCTGTCGCAATCACAAGTAGCCCGAATCCTTCGGGGAAAAGCGATAGTGCTTAATCACAACGTCTTCTCTCGGTGAAACACGTTGAACCCATTAAGCTCTCTGATTCATCCAATGAACTAATCCTGGATAGAAAAACGGCACTTAACAGCTGTACGGGGGTTTAAGGTTTCCATAAGTTCCCAGCAGCCATTAGTGCTATACTGTCCATTTTACATTTAGATTGATAATTTGATGAGACGCTACAATAAAACAGCAGAATGGGGCTGTCTCTGCAGAGATACACTGAATTATATCAGAGTGGAACTTTTTTTTTTTCCCCCCTCCTCTTACTCAAAGATTCATGAATATTTCATCAAGTGAAGTGCGCTGGAATCTAATTTACTGTGTGTGCGCGCGCGCTCGTGTGTTTGTCTATGGACGTGCACACGTTTAAACTAACAGCACACATTGGAAAATGATCGCTGTTGGTTGCACTGCGCCGTAAAGGGGACAGGAAATGTGACGATCTGCCGTTTTCTCTGTCCTCGTTCTGTGGTGCTGATGCGAGCCGTCCTCCATACTGAACGCATCGGAAGAGAGTGGACATGCTCTGCATCGCTGAGCAGCAGCAGCTGAGGGAAGTTGTCTTTACTCACGTTTTTTTAACTGCGTCTACTGCTGCAAACAACAGACGTCAAAAAGGTGTTTTTTTTTTGTCGTGATTGTGATGAAGCTGTTTACATGATTACAGTCGGCACTGAGTAACCGTAATCAGAGTACAGACAGTTTATCTGTTAAAATTCCCTGTAAAATATGTGTCTGTAAATTAGAATTCAAGATAGCGCTGCGCTTAACAAGAAAGCACTCAAATGTGCACCAAGGACACAAAAAAACACAAGGTCAATAAAAAAAGTCCCCAAAATGTGTTTCTGCAAGAGAAAGTAATTACGTTTTAATCGGCGACGAGGTCGAACTGTGTGCGAAGAAGAGGTGAGAAGATCAGCTCGAACAACATTATTCAGAAGGTTTTTTGTCAATTTCGCTAATTGTGTGTGATTTTTTCCACACAATTGAGTTACCTGCATGCCAATTAAAGGTGCATTTTAAAATGGTTGTGAGAGTCTGAACAATGCTTGATTTTCGGGGCCGTTCTATCGATTTCAGTGTAGAAATCCTGACACACATTTTCTGCAATTATCCCTATAATGTGGAGCTCGAACACAAAGCCATAAAATGGAGGCAGGATGTTTCACAGGTCAACAGTAAACTGTAGAAGGTACAATCTGCTGAACACAACCAGAGGTCGAAAAACATAGCGGGCACCAGAGTAACAGACAACTGGCTGCACCATCACAGCTATCCTTGGCTGCAGCTAGCTACCGTTAGCTAATTAGCTCATGGCAGCGGCCCGACAAATCTGTCTGGTAACTGAGAGGAACTTGAATTCAGAAGGTGTGAGGTTGCATTCTTCTGTTTAGTGAGGAAAATAGAAGTAAGACCATTTCATTTCTTAATGATGTGAACGTTTTGTTTTTTGCAGCTGGCACTTATCTGCTAGCTGGAACCAAAACTACATAGTGCCCCTTTAAAGTAAAAGCGTTAATAATTGCACCTTTAATGAATAGTTCAACATTTTGGGATGGACAGTTATTCATTCCTTTGCCAAGAGTAAGATGAGAGGATCGATACTGCTGTCATACTCGTACAGTAAATGTGAAACTGTCAGTTAGCTTAGCTTTACATGAAGACTGGAAACGGGGAGAAACAGCTAGCCTGGTGTTGTCTCAGGGTAACAAAATCCCCTAAAAGCACTTTTAAAGCTCATTCATTAACACCTATCATCTTATATCTTGCATTTGTTTAATTTGTTAAACTAAAGTAAGCTAAGCTAACCATCACAGACTTTTTTTTTTTCCTAAAACAAAACTGCCTCAGTGGAGATAATGATGCTGACGCTTGTACATTGTTTGCTGCTGTACTTCGGTGTTGGAGCCATACTTTTGTTTGTACAGTGACCCTCCACACCGAGACCTTGGACAACCCTGAGAGGACCAATCTTATTTTCAGAGGGATTATCATTGTTTGTGACGTAAAGGTCATCCTGTGGGCTCCTGTCCTCGCAGCATGATTTGTGATTGTATAAGCAGATAGAAAAAGCTGCAGCCTCACGTCCATAAATCAGATCACCATTTGGGGGGAGAGTTGGGCGTGCTTGGGGGGGGATAAATCAGAGCATTGATAAAAAGAGGCTTATATCACGCTATCCGATTCGAGCTTGTCATGTTTTAGGATCAAACTGTAAATCCCCACAAAAACACGGAATCCCAGCGTCCCCGTGAGACGTGTGTGTGTGTGTCTGCCTTTTTACATTCTGTCCTCACCAATTCCCAGCTCTGCGGCCGTTTCCTTGTTCAGCTGGCTGAGCTCTGCTCCATCGATGTTGTTGGCTTTAAAGATGCTGACGAGCTCCTGCAGTCCTTCATCGCACAGCCAAGTCTGCACATCCTCCTCCGACCAATCAGCAAGCAGCAGCCTGGAGTGACCCAGCAACTTCCTTCCTGCAAAAGAAAGAAAAAAAAAAAACATACGACAGGAAGGGAGGAAGTGCTCTGCTATTAAAGCCCCGTCTCCTGCAACACGACTTATCTGATGCAAACAAACAATTTCCCCTCACACTCCACAGAAAAGGACACAATCCCTCGGTGCTGCTATGGAGGGCGACAATTACTTTCCTGCACACACACACACACACACACACACACACACCCTACCCAAAGAAAAGAAAATTAAACCCAGCGTTGTGTTGCCAGCATGCGGCTCATCAACCTTCACGTGACACTATGGGAGCGAGCGAGCCGTCATCCATCATGCGAGGCCCAGATAAACTGGCCTGTTGTGAGCCGCCAATGTTAATGACACCTCACAGCGGCCGTGTGGTTCCCATCGCCCATCATTAGCCACGTGAAGGATAACCCTGAAAGACTGGGAGGTGCTGCTCATTACCACGCCAACCACATGTTAGCGTTAGCCCCCTACCACCACCTCACCTCGCCAATCAATGCCTATTTTATTTCACCCACAAGAGATGTTCTTGGCTGACAAATGTGTTTTGATAAGAAAACGAGTGTGCTGTCTCGGTGTCCAGTGGGGTAAATGTTAAAAAAGGGACAGTTCACCTCAAAAATACATATTTTTCATTTTAGCTGTACTGCCATTTATCTTGTCTAGATTACTTTGGCGTGAGTTGCCAAGTTTGGAGGTATAAGCCGTAGAGATGTCTGCCTTTTCTCGAATGTAATGGAACTAGATCGCACTCAGCTAATGGAGCTCGAAGCACCAACAAAACCTCAAACAAAACAAAAAACTCAACGGCAACGTCTCTTGACCCAGTAACTCAAGATAATCCACAGACCTTGTTCTGTGCAGTTTCTACTCGTAGATGAGAGGTCTTTGCTAGCGTGCAAAGTAAACATTAATGTCGTCCTCTTCAGCTCAGCTGTGACATTAGTTAGATCGATGCTTGGTTAACTAGCCTCTCTGCAATTCTTTGAAAAGATACGGTTGCGCCACAAGTGCCATCTAGTTCCGTTTGTTCGCATTTCCTGCCGTGTGTCCAGACGATAATGTCTTTTGGCGGGTTACAGCAGGGACAGTGGACCCCTGGGCATGTGGAGCATGGAGGATAACACAGGACAGCTGCACTCAGGAGGGCTGTTCCCAGGTTGGCAGGGGAAAATGGGGGTTAGCATGGGGGCGTTAGTTGCAACAGTAACTGGTGGCTAGTGGCGTGGCTGTGTTGTGCAGCTTCAATGGCTGGGCTTGAGTTTATTGGTTATGCACTTGCTAACATGGAAGGTTACTGCCTTAGAGCAAAGATCCATGTTTCCATCAACAGAGAGTGCCTTGCTTGATAACTTAATATAAGAGGGGGCTCATGCAACGTACTTCCTCACAGAGAAAAGGATTAAAATGTTCATATCTTCCATTTTGTATTTCCACTGGAATTTAATCGACTGCATTTAGCGCGGAAGAATGGCTACTTACTTTTCAAAAAACATGCTCGGCAAATCAAACAAAACACTGAATGTATGTCGTTTTGGGGGGGTGCAATGTCCCTTTAAACCAAAGAGGCGGACTAATCAGCTGACTGCCACTGCACACAAACAAATGTGTTCTCATTGCCCTCTGCTGCAGCTGCACTGGAAATATCCATAATTGTCAACATGGGGCCAACACGGGGTCATTTATTTAAAAAAAAAAAAAAACTAAACAGAAATTTCCGTTTTGTTTGAAAGTGAGTTCTCCTTCTTTGGGCAAGAGTACAACTAACTCTGCAACAGAAAACAGAATCCTGCCCCAAGCTCAGTTGCACATGCACTGAGTGGAAATCTCCACTTATTTGGTCTGCAGGACACCACCTCCTGACTCTGATGGAGTGTGGAGTCTCCCAGTCTAGGGAGGCTGAGTCATGGAAACAGTGTGCCAAAAGCATGAAAACCTCACGGAGCTTCACTGCAGACTCAGACTGTGCTGGTTAATTACTTGGACAGACGCTCATGTGAAGCTCTCCTCGTCATCCTCGTTATTCACAGGAGGAGTGTGGTGATAGTCTGGTTGTCTTAAAGAACTGATTAATACGTACTGTCAGCTGCAGCCTGACAGCTTATTTCTCCGTGCTGTAGACCTCAATCAAAAAAACAAGCTTGTATCTAGAAGAAACTTCCAGATAAACTTGACGTCAGATCCAACACAGGTGTTCATTTGAAACTGAGGCTTTGAACTCTTTGAACTAAAAGACCCCCTGGTGAGTTCACACTCATCACACTCTGTGCACTAATAAGCTTGACAGGTGCATCAGAACTAAACTACCCAGAGGGCGAGAAAGATGTCAATCAAGCCTTATATTTAGACAGGAGGTCTAATTAAGTGGCTTGAAGGATAACTTCACCGGTTTTCCACATTAAGTGTGTTTACAGGTCTTGGGGAGCACTACTGCATATATAGAAAGTATAATAAAGCCTTTTGTGGCTCCAGAGGAAGCTGCATGATAAATTAACTCCAGTGATAAGTTGCATTGTGGGTAATGTAGGCACCTGGTTTTGAAAAAAAAAAAAGAAGAATGCGTGGAATAAAGAAAATTATATCTCTTTGCTATATCGATTTTGATCATATGTTTTTAAACTGTCCATCCTTGTTAAAGGAGTGCACCTCTGCAATGTTAGACCAGTGGACTGCTTTTCAAAATGAGCACCTACATTACCCCCAATGCAATTTGGCCACCAAGTTAGTGGAAGGAATTTATCAGATGACCTGCAGCTTCCTCTGGAGCCACAAAAGGTTTTATGCTACTTTTTTCCACAGATGCAGTCATACATGTAAACATGCTTAAATGTGTGAAATTGGTGGAGTTGCCCTTTAAGGAAAAACACCTTTTCGAGGGGAACATGGTTTTGTAGGGGATATTTGAATACAATTTTGGTGACGATTCAGTCATATCTTGCACTGCTTTTTTCCTGCAACGGTCGAAAGGATGTGACCTTACATACGCTCCTACAGGCTGTTCAGATTCAGCTCCTGTCGTTACGTAACGAAAGGAGTCATTTTCATAGGCCGACCTCCTCTGCACGGTGATAGGAGATATCCGAGAGGGGGGCGTTCATCCCTGAGGTGAAGTTCGGTGTGTGAGATAGCAGTGTTTAGCAATGTCATCGCTCAAAGCTAGACATGAAAATTACTCTGTTGTTGGTTGTAAAAATCAACATACAGTGGGTAAGGAAGGTATTCACACCCCTTCACATTTTTCACATTTTATTTTTTTACAGACTCATTTCAAAAGGGATTAAATTATTTTTTTTTCTCATCAATCTACGCACAATACCCCATAATGATGAAGTGGAAAAAGATTTTCCAATATTTTGTTAATTAAAAAAAAACTAAAACACTGAAATCTCACATATACATAAGTATTCACACTCTTTGCTATGGCCCTCAAAACTGAGATTAAATGCATCCTGTTTCCACTGATTGAGACCTGACCTTGATATGTTCCTACAACTTGAATAGAGTGCACCTGTGGCAAATTCAGTTGATTGGACATAACTGGGAGAAGCACACACCTGTCTATATAAGGCCCCACAGCTCACAGTGCATGGCAGAGCAAAAACCAAGCCATGAAGTCCAAGGAATTGTCTGTAGAGCTCCGAGACAGGATTGTGTTGCGGCACAGAGCTGGGCAAGGGTACAAAAAAAATTTCTGATTCATTGAAGGTTCCAAAGAGCACAGTAGCCTCCATCATTCAGAAATGGAAGAAGTTCAAAACCCCCGTCACTC
>OMLP01015476.1:37628-48820 GCA_900302685.1 Spondyliosoma cantharus | reverse complement strand
TGTGTGTGTGTGTGTGTGTGTGTGTGTGTGTGTGTGTGTGTGTGTGTGTGTGTGTGTGTGTGTGCTTCCATCTTACCTTGGACTTGTACCACTCTTCAGCCTCTGAGATGTTCTTGGCAGCGATTCCCTCATACTGCATGCGGATGTCCCTCAGAGCAGCAGTCAGGTCGGGCTTGGACATGTCCATCTGGACCTGGACCTGAGTTTCCTGCATATGGCCCTGCAGCTCACGGATCTCCTGCGAGGTGACAGGGGAATAACGATTAACGACAAAAGAGAAGACATTTTCCGGTATCCCTGCCCACTTTATCCAATCGGGACGGAGAACACCACAAAGAGGCGGCCCCGTCTGCTTGTGAATGCTTGGAGGATGCTCCTGTTTGATGTTGTCGCTCGTTTGCTGCTTTGTCTGGTGATTATGTGGTGACATAAAGAGGACAGAGGGGATTGCTAACTGCAAAGACAGGAGGTTAGCTAAAACGACATAGAAATATAGAACTAGAACATGTCAAACAACAAATTCTCCCGGTGGTTTACTGACATGACATTCTCAGATTGATTTGAAAAGACTTTTATCGAACCACTCGACACGCACTAATGCTTTAATCTCAGCAGCTACAGTGAAGATTTTGGCTTAAAAGGCTAAAAGGCTGTTTCACACCAATTTAGGATTTCAAAGCTTCTGGAGACTGGGATTACGCTGGACAAGCTATATGGAGGCATTCTTAGTTTCTTTTCTTGGTTGTTTTTGTATGTTTTAAAACAAGTCCCCATCTACTTCAGTTTTTTTGGGAGAATGCTGCTACACTCTAAAGCTCCATGAATGTTTTGTGGACCGCAAAACTTTCCATCGGCACAAGGGTGAGTAAATAATGACCGAATTTTCATTTTTGGGGTGAACTGTTCCTTTAACATTGTGAAACGTGGGACTTTCTTCGTCCCAACTCAGCTATCTTCTGCCCAAACCAAAGGATATAAATAGCTTAGCATCTGTTTGCATGCACACACTCTTTCTCCCTCTTCACCTCACACACACACATACACACACACACACACACACACACACACATTCAGACAGACGCGCACAACAGCTGACATGCTCTCTTCAACCAATCACCAGTTCAGCATTTCTGGGAGGTCAGAGTTGAGGCAGGGGAAAGACAAAATGACAGGACGTGGCCGCAACTGTGCTGACATGTGTCAGAGTGCGCAGCTCCGTGTGTCCTTTAATGTCAATGGGACAAATGTGTGCTCATTGCATTTGCTTTGCATGAGACCTGAACGCCCAGGTTGTTATTATCTTTAGAGGGAGTGTGCATGTGTGTGTGTGTGTGTGTGTGTGTGTGTGTGAGAGAGAGAGAAAGAGTGTAAATGTGCATATTAAACATGTTTTTAGCACCAGTGGGTGTGTTCAAGTGTGAAATATTTGATCCACTGAGGATCCAATGCATCTAATACTACAGTACAACTCGATACAGTACACACCACCCTACTGACATACATAGTACATAGACGTACTGTAGGTGTGGCGGCCTGCTTGTAGACAGACAGAATTTATAGATGGATCAACAGACCTCTTCGTGGATCTTTTTGAGGAAGGCGATCTCCTCCTGCAGACTCTCAATGCGTCTCTCCAGGTCCAGCCTGGCCAGAGTGGCATTGTCAACATCCTGGACACGAACACACAGAGAAAAACAGATTTGACTTTCTCCTTTAGGCTCTGAGGGCTAAAACGAGATATAAAGGTGTGATTGTTATGGAAATGGGAGACGTACGGCTCTGAAAGCAGAGAGGTTGTTCTCAGCCTCCTCCTTCTGGTGAATCTCCTCCTGCAGTCTGCAGACAGCGACAGACAAAAGAGCAACAACAAAGTTAAAACACGAGTGGATACAAACACCCGGCTGCGTCTGAGCAACGCGTGCGGCTTCTTCCCCAGGGACCAATTATGAGACGGATAAAGTAGTTACCACCATCATTCCTCCAGCCTTCTGCTCCCTGTTCTTTTGGGCTGTCGCTACATTTACAAGAATAGAACCGACTAGACAATGATACATCATAATCTAATGCACACACACACACACACTGGTGAGCTCGCTCTTTGGGTCCTAAAGCTGTGGTGCAGCTGCTGCCACAGCGTCACCATCGTAATAATGGTAACAGTGAGCAGGGAGCAGAGGTTTGCCCTCGGCTGGTGATGTTTCCAGAATTAGCATTTCACTCTGCAGCCTGAACAAATGGAGGATGTAGAGTAAAATGCATACCTGGAGTGTTTGCATACACAGTCTAAAGACTCTGGTTGGTCATTTGTGCTAAATCTAAAGGTTTATTACGTGTGACACTGAACAGATTTGCAGGTTTGAATGAAACTAAGAGACACGTCGGTGGGAGCTCGTCATCTTTACACATTTTCTTATTTTTTTAAACAGTCACATTTAATTCATAAAGACTCATTTTTTTCTTGTAAATGTAGATATATATTTTTCTTTTTCCTTGTACTAATTCTTTACGTATTTCTATGTTTTTATTGTCTATTGTCTATGTCTATTGATTGGTTGTTTTTTGTTACATTTCTATTGTTGTTTTTTTTCACGTCTCTTTTCTTTTAATATTCTGATTTTATGTAATCGTATGTGTGTGCAAATAGAAAGAAGAGTGAGGGAAATACTCCATGAAAAGCAAGTGTATAGCAGGTGTGAGCCAGGAGGAAAAGACATCAATTTTAACATCCTGTGTGGTGAATTTGATTTCTTTGTTCGTACTATGTGGCACATTGGGTTTGCACTTATGGACTTATTGTACAAAACACTGAACATGCTTCATCTGCCGAACACGTTCCCAGCAATCTTTTTGATCTGCCCTATCCTCATCAACAGTCCTGTGGTCCGCCCTTTCACTTTCTGCCTTTTTGCAGCTGCAGCAAAGAGATAAACTTGAGATAAACTTGTTTCCACAGTATGTAATGTAGTTGCCGATGTTATCTGTAGCTTCTGCACACATTCTATAGGTGTGCATACGTCTGTACGTGTGCATGCTTGTGTGTGTCCGTGCGTGTCTGCATTGCATGCATTGTAACTGTGGGGCGGGCGGTCGTGTGTGTATTTTGATCTCAGCGGGAGCAGCAGGTGCTTTGGCAAGCTTCACTTAGTGCTGCAGGCAACAATTTTAAAAAGGGCTGATGGAAAGAAAGTGAGGATTGAATGTGTGTGTGAGTGTGTGTGTGTGTGTGTTTGTGTGTGTGTGTGTGTGAATTTAAGTAACGCTACTTGCTGTTGCTGTGACAGAGATTCTAAATCCTAAGAACTGACCTAGTAGCTGCAAATAGACTATTCAGAGATACATCACAGCTCCCTGTCGAACAGTACCGTCCTTGATTTTTGGAAACATTTGTTCTTTTTTCTTCGTTTTGCTCTCACTCTAAATTTACAAGCGTACACAAACAGACTCCATGTCTTCATCTGTTCATTCCTGTCTGTCTCCTCTTCTCTCTATGTCTGGCTGAAACTCGATCTGCCTCGACTTTATTCGGTCTGTCTGTCTCTCTCTCAATTTTTCCCTGCGTAGTGTCTCTTGTGAATAAATTATAAAATACCTTTGTGAAAAGCTGGTGGACCGTAACCGCTCACTGAAGTATAACTATTCTCAAGATCGCTCCTTTGTTGTTACCCTTTTCTCCAGAAGAGAACAGAAACCCTCTGGAAATCACTGCGAGTCGTCTTTTCTTCGTATTAAAAAGAAAATGTACCACTTTCCTCCTTCTCCTCTCTCCGTATTTGCTATTTTCTTGTAACATCCTGCAATGTGTCACCCTGTTTTTCTGATGTAGACAAGCAGCTGCCAGCCTTGGGGTCGAGAGCCCTCCATAGAGCGGCAAGAGTAATCTGAAGGGTCATTGAACGATTGAGATAAGATACTCCTTTATTAGTCCTACAACAGGGACAGGACCCTAAACCTAACGAAGGGGGGGAAATGTAAAATATTTCAACTACAGATTTTAGTTTGATGAGTTTTCTTGAATATTCTAGTTTTGTGAGTTACAAACGTCAGTATTTTATCTCTTATAGACACATTAACCCTAACCTCTACCCTAGACCTAACCCTAAACAAGGGAAAAAAGCATTCAGTATTTCTGCTATAGATTTAAATTTGGTGACTTTTCTCTAATATTCTTTTGTTATGAGGTGCAAACATCACTTTTTTAACCTCTCACGGGTGTATCTAGCCTAACCTTAACCCTGACGAGGGTTTGCTAGTAGAAATTGCTTCACTTTTAACAGTTAAAAGCCAAATAGGTTGGGAACCCCTGATGGAGACATTTGTACCATCCAATTCTCTGTCTAGAACTGGTGAATTGTTGTGTTTCTTCCTGGTCTTTCTCTCTGTTTTCTGTGAACTTACTGTTAAAAGCCACATCAACCTCATCATTCATCCAAACTCTCTAACTGTGCATCTGTCGCTATGGATAATCCCCTCATTCATCACCCTCAAACCTACCTGAGCTTGAGTTTCTGCAGGTCGTCAGCCAGGTTGTCTCTCTCCACCTCCACCCGGGCACGCTGGTTGGAGTGGGCCTCTATCTGCCTCCTCAGCTCCCTCATCTCCTCCTCATACATCTCAGCCACACGGCCGGGCCCCTCGCGGCCCCTCAGCTTCTCAATCTCCACCGTCAGCGCCGAGTTCTGCTGCTCCAGGAAGCGCACCTTCTCGATGTAGCTGGCGAAGCGGTCGTTGAGGTGCTGCAGCTCGGCCTTCTCGTTGGTCCTTGTGTTGAGGAAGTCCTGGTTCATGGCGTCGGCCAGGTTGAAGTCCAGTTTCTCTCCAGAGTAGGAGCGAATGGCTGTAGAGGCGCCATACCCTGCTCCACCAGCACCGGAGGACACCCTGTAGCTGGAATAGGAGGGGAGGCTGCTGCTCTTCACCTCATAGACTCGGGAAGACATGCTGGCCGCAGAGGAGCTGCGGCCACCGGCTCCGGAAGAATAGAAGGAGGACATTGGGGTTGATCCGACACCTGAGCCGAAGGTGCGGCGGTACGAGGAGGCGCTCTGGGCTGAGGAGGAGTATGACTTGCTCATTGCTGATGACTGTGTGGGTTTGTCTTGTGGTTTTGATGAAGCTGCTTGAAAGACCCAACTGTCCCACTGGGCAACTGGGAGAGAGACGATGTGAAGGAATCCTAGACAGCGAGCGCAGCTATTTGTAGATTTAACACACCCACTCCCACCCCGACTCCTCCTCTCCGTCCTCCCCTGTCTATATTCGCCACGTCAGTACTCCCACTGCCTCCTACGCCACCCCCAACACTGTGCCTCAACCACATGTTGCTTTAATTGATAACTTTGTCACCATCGTAAAAGTTGTCAATGAACCCATGTAGGAAGACAGGGTTAGGAAAACATAGAGGAGATCATCAGCAGAGAATGTGCTGTTGCTTTTACCCCCAGGTCGCTTGCATCTAATCATCTTTAAACTGTAAATGAGCCTTAAAGGTCCCGGTGTCCTTCCCAATTCGACACTTTGAGTTGGTAGCCGGGCTGATCATCCATCACAAAGCAACAGTATTTGATGAGTTGAGAATGAGACTCAACAATTGTCTTTCTTACAAATTGGAACTGAAATGATCGGGCACTATTCAAAAGGAGGTGACATGCATCTGGAGTTTATCATTGCAGAAATACAAAACAACATCCTGCTGTTTTACTTTGTTTACATCATCCGGACCCTTCCGAGCAGCTTCCTCTCTGTTCTGGTCACCTTATTCTCCTTGAGGACAGCTTTTTTATTTGGAAATATATTAGAGAACTATTTATGAGTTTGTATTATCAACTTCTGAAACTACACAGCCCTTTAATGTATAAAACTTGAACATGTTGGATAAAAGATTGCCTTTGAGAGGAACTGTCATGAACTGATACCATTTAGTTCTTAGAAAAATGTATTTTTTTTAGATGACATTTTTGTTAACCAGTTTATTATATTATCTTCACATGTCATCCATTATCCTCCAGGCCTTCCTTCTATATCTCCTCCCCCTCTCCAGCCACCCATCTTTTCTCATTCTCCCTCCCCATGTCGTGCCTGCTGCTGGCCCTCGGTTCAGCTGTCCAAAGGTCCGGTTTCAACTGCTCCAAAGGGCGGTGGCCTCCAGTGTGTGTGTGTGTGTGTGTGTGTGTGTGCGTGCCTGTGCGTATGTGTGTGCATTCTTGAATTGAATCCATCATGAAGTGAGTGAGCGAGTAAGCGAGTCGGACAGTCTGCGCAGTTGTTATAGACAAAATATAGGCCTGTTTCATCGACACCCTCTACATACTGAAAAGTATCCACTGGGTTACAGTGTGCAGCCTATAGGTCATTCGCCCCAAAATAGATCACATCCCATTCTGAGTCAGTTTTAAATAGCTTCGCATGCTTGAAGTAGCCATGTGACATATTTACTGTGATTGGGCGTATTAAAGTTTAATGGTGCTAAAGACACAGGCTCATAAAATCACACACAGCCCTCTGTTCAGATATACAGCCGCTCTTTTAATGAATTCATGGTAATGATGATTTCAACTAAACTGTATGAATGTGATCCCTTCACTCACATAATACTGATACCTAACAGTGTCCTGGTGCTGAGACAATAGGATTTATCTTATAATGCGACATCTTACAATGTTGGAGTTACTACCCTGCCAGCAGCTATAGAGCTCTGTTACAACAGAGTTATGTTTTTACCCTTGGTTACGTAAGGAGCAGCAGGGTTTGACTGATAGTGCTGCCGCCGGGAAGGTCATTTATAATCTCCGCTGGACTTCCACGCATGTGTGGGTCTACAAATCTGTATCTGCACCATCTTGTAATCCTGCATATCAAATTAGCTATTTGTGTGTTTTATTCATCCAGTTGAGGGCAAAAGTTAAATCCTCACAAAGTCGGGGCATCAATATTTTGGTTGCTGTCAGAGTTATATCCAGGTTAAAGCTGAGTCACTGGCATATTATCATCCCGTAAAGTTGTTATGGTGAGCAAGTTGCAGCCGCCTGGTTACACATCCAGTGACATCGTGTTCTATTCTGGTCTATTTTTGGTCTCTTAACTTACTTAGACTGCTTTATTGTTTGACTTCTTGCGTTAGTTAGTTGCTAATTTAATCAGTGTGCTGTTTGGTGCTGCACCAAAACTAATTCTTCCATAGGAGAAACGTATGCTGTGGCTTGTTTGTGTTTCTTGGAACCACTTCACAATCGTCTTGGGCAGCAGAAAGCCCAGGAGGCCGCAAGGTTAGCCCCTTCAAAATAGTGTTGGGGGGAACATTGTTTATCTCACGCTGGGAAGTGAGCCATGACATTAAAATGACCGAATCCCTGCAGAGTAAAAGGTAAGAGCTGCTCGCTTGTTAGAGTAACTTGACATTTTTTCAAAGTGTGGGTTGCTAGCTTGGAGGTTGTTGTTGTATCCCGTAGAGACCGGGGACAATAACACCCAGATAGCAGAATGGACCGGGAACCAAGTGGCAGGTTTTATCACCACAGTGTACATCCGGTAAGTCAGACATGGAAGCATGGTTGAGCATCTCAGGCTTGGGCCATAACACCGATACAATGAGCTAAAATAGGCTAAAAAAGTGCCACAGAGTTGCCGTGTTGGGTGATGACACAACATGCAATCCCTTCATCTTACATTACTGGTTATATTTAAGCTCAGGTAAAGGGTCCAGGTAAAGCAAGCAGTACAGCTGAGGTACTTCGCTTTCTTTACACACTATCCAAAAATTGCATATGTTGAATACCATTTGCCATGTTTTTCATCCAAGCCCTTACGTCTCAATGTAACGGGTGTCGTCCTTGAATGTATTTAACTAGGACAACTTTTGCAGTTCAGCCCTGCATGTCGTGAGTGTGTCGATGTGTGAGCGTATTAATGAATGCTGTTGGTCTATAACAGAACGGATATTACTCATGTCAGACACCCGGGGCTGCTGCGACTGAAAGCCAGCCCAGACTTGTGAGGCATCTCTGCACCGCCCTCCCCGTGTCATCTGTGTTAATTTGAGTTGTGGTAACGATGACGATAATGAGGAAGAACATAAGATGCTAAACATCCCTTTCGAGAGTTGAACAGAGGCATAACATATTCGTTGGCTTCCCAACGAAGTTACATTAAAAGGTTCAATTAACTCTTGATGACTGCACCTCACGTAGGTGGAGTTTCGATTTGCTCTGCATAATATCGCAAAACCTGTACAAAAATGTACCAGGAGGGTAAGTTTTCCCACCCTTACAGGTGCAACTAAGACAAAAACACCAACACAGCCCTCAGAAGTGAAATCACCTGTTTTGTACTGGTGTGTAGACAATTTTTCATACACCCGCCTTCTGTCTCCTCCAGTCTCACACTATCCAGACAGCAGGTCTGTGACCCATGAGCATCAAAGCAGAAGGGGCTGCCTCCCACATCATATCAACACTCATTAGAATCTGCTGTCACTCCGAGTGTAAAGATCTCGGCAATTTGACTGCGTGACTCAGTTTGCTGCCAACGAAGCATTCAAATGTAATAGGAAATTAAAGTGTTCGACTCAAGAAGCTTCGAATAATGAACCAGCAAATATTATATTAACATGTTCAGCTGCACCGGCTGACACAGCGAGTCACTTACGGTTTAGGAGAAGCTTGTCTCTCTGTCACACACACACACACAGACACATAGACACACACACACACACACAAGATTTGTCAGGTGTATTCAGACTGAGATGCGGAGAGGGAATTCAGAATTGGAGGCAGTATGTCTGCAAAGTTAATGAAAAGGCGCGAGTGGGCATGAAATGATGCAATTTTGCTCTGGGTGGTGCAAACTGTGGCAAACACACGACAGTGTGAGCTGAAAATGTTTTGCAGTCACCTGAGCAAATCATTTGTGTTTATCCTGGAGATGTAGAAATGAATTTAAAGAGACAACAAGTGTATGCGTATGTGTATGTATTTGTGTATGTGTATGTGTGGGGCCGCCAGGGCTGGTGTTTGTGTGTGGTCGTCCGTTAATTTCACAGAGCAGTGTGTGTGTGTGTGTGTGTGTGTGTGTGTGTGTGTGTGTGTGTGTGTGTGTGTGTGTGTGTGCGTGTGTGTGTGTGTGTCAGCTGCTAGTGGTGTCAGCTCTATTTTTATCCTTCCCGGTTGAACTCGGTTATCCCGACACTTTCCCAAAGGACCATGAGACTGAAGACAGAGCGCAACACCAGCAATAAAAATATAAATAAAAATAATGATGACGTTTCTTTTTACTGACATGATGAATATAGCTGCTGACAAATAAATCAAATCTCTGATATCGAATATCAGTTGAAAATAAGATTTCCCTCAGATTGGAGTCCAAGCACAACAGCAGGTATCACTGAAGGAGTCTGTTGCAGGTTCGTTTGCACCACATAAAAAAACACTCGACATGTCTGCTGGAGAGACGCGAGGCCACTGGTGAACACACTGTCTCAGAGAACTCCATACTCCTTGTGTATAATATCTCACAGCCCAAAAAGTTGTCTCTTCGCAAATACATGTCTTTAAACTTACGCTAAATGTACCTTGGAAAACTGGAAAGGTAACACTTCAATAATAAATTGTAAATCAACAGTTCATTTAACATTCGTTAATGGTTATTTTATTTTGATTTTACAAACGAAGGCGGGCTTTATATACCACTAGTCAAGCAGCTTGAAAGGCGTACAAACATCAACTGCAAATTTAGAATGGCTTACTTCATGCTTATAGACGTATTTATAAAGCATTTACTATTATTTGTTACTTAATAAACAACAAAGAATCGCTTTGTTTAGTTTGTTAACAGTGACATTAACATATATACATATATGTACGCATGTAAGGGTTGATTGGATTGTCACTCAGATAAATAAAATTGTTAAAAAAATCTATCGCAATTACTGTTAACGTCAGGGTTCTGTGGTGTGTGGCCTGGACTTTGCCGATATGAACTGCATTTCCGTTTTGACCTAAAAATGTCGGCTTATTTTCCAGATGAAGCACCAACGTCAACCACAAAAAAGTTAGGTTGGAGGCCCTACTAAAGTGTAATTTCTTATTTGCACTTTCTTTTGCTGGAGACTGTCTTCTGTAGCAAAAGAAAGACTCTCTTCATTTTTGGACAGTGAGACTCGACTAGTGGCCTGAGGAATTTAATTTGAATGCACCTGTTCAGCTGTAAATCATCTTCAAAGAAATCCAAACAGGTGGTCCCCACCAACCAGGTGGTCCCCACATTACTGACTTCACTTTCCTCTCCCATCAAAAGCCAATGCCATTGACGTAAGGGGACGCGGGAAGGATATCACTTTCCCAAACCATTTGTAACATATAACCGATGTTTGTTTCTTATCCTCAGACAGAAGTTCTGTCCTTTGTGGCTCGTATTTCAAAACCTCCCAGGCCTCTTTTCTGGACCATGACTTTGCCTCTTTCAACGCCAAAGATGCCTGAATATACTTTAACACACATCATATTCTAATGTTGTGGTTTGCTATATCACAAGGGCTCAGTTTTGGACTTGAAGAAAGTGGGACACTAACACTTCACCAATAATGAATCCTAAATGCTTCAGGTGTCCGTTTTGAGTCAGATGATATAACTGTTGATTCACCTCCTGCACTTGTGTGTCAGAATTGATGAGGGGGCTTTTTACCGTCACATATGATGTAAAACTGACCTGACATGAACATGATGCGACCGGAGCTCCTGGAGTTTCCCGGCTGAAGACGACATCATCCTTGCACAGGACAGAAAATGAGCCACCTACATGTTGCCTAACAACCTCAGACACAGAAGCAACAACTGACCTGTAGCCTAGAAAAATTGCTCTTAAATTAGCCTTGGGGTCTCAGAGCGGCTGGAGAAACAGTTATCACACAGACGCACTCACGCAACAAGTCTGAGAATATCAGCGGCACATAGCAGCCAGATCTTATTTTGGGGAAAGGATGCAGTTGTAATATAAAAATATCAGCAGTCGTCGTTAGAAAAATTCTGCATCGGAAGAAGCTAATTAACTGAATACCACCATCAGTGTGACATTTTGGGGACATTTCTTTTTCCTAAAAGGTCTTTTATCGAGACTTAATTGTGATAACAGTTCAGTCTATCCTGGCATCTTTACATTTCTCATTCACAACGCCCCCATGAGTGAGGTGTTCGGGGTAGGGC
>OMLP01015476.1:0-34189 GCA_900302685.1 Spondyliosoma cantharus | reverse complement strand
CCCCCCCCCCCCCGTGGCACTGCTGCCAATTATCCTGAGACATTTAAGACACATCTGTGTGAGGAGGCTTCTTAAGTGAACTGAACTGAACTGAAGTGAATATGCAGCAGGGGTGATGAATGTAGAGTCTAATCAGATGTAAAAAAAGAGTGAAAAGCGGCAGATAGAAAACTGAATCTGTCCAGCTGTTGTGTGTCCTTTTTCTCCTGGATCGTTTTTAAGGAATCGTGACCCACGTCATGCCACCGACACTCCTCATGCCATTAGTGAAATTACATTAGCAATTATTCGGAGTATTTTTCTATGGAGAAGGGAGAAGAGAAAGTGAGTACAGAGCAGCATTAAACGTGAAGCGAGAGACAAAAAAAAAAAGGCATACATCAGCAAAAACTGACTCAAGTAAACAGAAGACTGCATTTATTAATCAGAGACATGTTTTAGATTGTATATATCAACTAATGATAACAAAATAATTGAAAAAAAATAAGTTCAAGTTAGTATTTTTCGACAGCAGAAATGGCTGCCACAAGTAGCTGTCATGTTAATATTACTATCAACTAGTATTTCATATCGATTAACGCTAAAGATAAAGTGACATCGTTCGTTGTCTCTCTGTGGGTCGATGTATCGAGTAATCGACGCAAAGATGCAACAAGTGAATTCTATACGTCGCCTAGTTTGGACGTGGTTTTGTTGCTTCCCTTTCCTTCGAGGTTTCGCTTCACAGACACACACTTTTAGACGACCTGCTCGTCCGACATGTGTAGGTGGAGATTTGTGAAGTATAGGGAGCGAATTCAATGAGTGATTCAGACACAGAGAACGGGAAAGGCCGAATGCTATCCTCTTGCTCAGCTTCTCTGACGCTCTCGCTCTTGTCAGAAGAATGCCCCTGTTACTCCTCCTGCTCCCCGTAGATGCATATATGTGAGTCAATTTGAATAATTTGAGGCATATTTTATAATCACGTCAGTGGAAGCAACCGAGTGTGATGCACCGAGCAGCTGAGAGACGATTTGTTTGTGGTTTATTTGTGGACGTATGGACAAGCTCGTCGTGATGACAAGGGATGTGAACGTTCAATATTTCAAATAACTTTCAAAATGCGCTGCCACATTCTTCAAACTCTCATTGCGAACGCTCTGGAACCATGACATACCTGCAGTGTATCACAAGCCATTGGCCATTTGCCATTAAAGATAACACATCACTGAGACAACCTGTGAGAAAATTACAGTAGCAGTGAAATAAAATCCAACAAAACAATGAACAATAGGCGGCTCAGCTGGAGCTCTGCAAGTGTGTTTTCAGCACCATGGAGAGAAACCACCGACCACTGCTGCTTCCCTTTGTCCATTCATCCTCTCAAGCCTCTTTGTTTCCGCCTCTCTTCTTTCACACATCCGTCCATCCATCCGTACATCTGATTAGACGTTCATCCATACGTCCCTCTCCGTCCATCCTCTCACGCGGTGTGATGTGCGCGTTAAAGATGACGTCTCCGAGAGCCAGCTGTTTCTCCCGCGGTGGATCTCCTGTTGCCATGACGGTTTCCATAAATCTGCTCATCGGTGTCATAAAAATCCATCGGAACAGCGCAGGTTGTTTACATTTTACATTAAGATAATTATCCTGTTTAACAATTAAAGGGACACAATGCAGAAGCTCCACAGAAGATGTGGATCTGAAGATGAAGATCTTTCGAAAAACTACAGAGTGCTCCTTTAAAGAAGTGTCGTTGCTACCGGGCCACTTATTTCGCTACTGGGGAGTTTCTGCCAGTCTGAAAACACACACTGTTGTATTTTTGCAGTGAAACATTTTAATTCAAATGAGATGGAGAAATATAAACAATTCAATTCCTAGAAAATAAAACCAAAAATGTAGTTTATTTAATCGTTTCTTCTTTTATTTTAGCTCCAGATCGCTAATGATGGTCCAGCACTAAAGGATGTCCTTCACCAGACAACCAACCAGTGTTTGATGACCATTACTGGCATTCATTAGATTCACCTTGAACTCACTTGTCCCCATTGCTCATCACAATGTACTCTCGGGTTTCAAAAGTTATAAGTTTGAGAAGTCGGGAAAGTAACACAAGACACACACTCTCTCCCTCCCCGAGTGTGCGAGCGCGTTGTGCGTGTTTCTCCTCCCAACAGAGTTGAGGTGAGTCACTGAAACTGCTGCGAGCGACTGCGTCACGTCAATCTTCTCCCTGACCGAGTTGGTTTCGTTCACCTCACACCTGCATTCATTCTGCTAACCTGCTCCTCACCTGTCGCCTGGGTCACGTCTGTCACCTCCTCACACTCGCATAGACCAACAGACAAATGTCACACCGCGTGTGCGCTTCTTTGTGTTTTTTTTTTGTTTTTGGGATGTGCAAATGGGAGACGAAATGTGATTTTGTTTTTAAGGCGAGTAGGGAAAAGAGGCTCAGACTGTGACGTGTAACACATATTCTGCTATCTGTCAGCAGCCACCTGCTCCTTCCCACATCGCTCCAAGGCCTTTACTCACCACCCTAAAATAAAAAGCGGTGAAGCGGCTAAAATGGGAAGGAGGGAACGAAAATGCTAATGGCAGCGCTGTAATCTGTGTCCCCTGTTTAATTACACGTTTTATTCTGCTCCCAGTGAATCACGTCTACAAAATGTTGTTGGCCGACGTATTTTCAGGTTTTTTGTTGTTGTTTTTTTCAAGATGAGGTGATTTTAAGTGTCGTGTTTTTCAGAAGTTCCAGGTTTCACGCTATTTAATGACACGGCTGAGGGGTGAGGGGGCTTTTGAAGCGTCCTTGTGTGATTATATAAATGTTGTTACAAATGATAAGAGCGTTGTAGGTTGGCTTCTACAACGGCTGCATTCAAATACAATTCCGCTGAGCGAGCCGAAGCCAGTCTCACATTTTGTTGTGTTCTCGTGGAAATCGAGTAGCTGTTAGTGAGTCCTTCTCTTTTCTCTCTCTCTCTCCACCTCAGGCTGCCTGTTTGAGAGAAAACTGTGCACGAGGGATCAGTTCTGCTCAGATGGTGAGTACAAATGCACACACAGGAAGCAACACAACAGCATGCACGCAACCCAACAAAACCCCTCTTTCGAACTTGAGCATTAAACTTTAAAGGCAGGCTACTTCTCTCGACCCTTTTCTGCACTTTTTAGACCACATTGAATTATTAACCCTGCATCTGGACACACATGCTCCGTATGTCCCTGGCAGCATGCCGACACAAACCCCGTGTATGAAAACACACAAACACAGTCAAGGATTTTTCCTCCCTCGGCCCCATGTGTCTGTCTCCCCTCCGTCACCTGCCCCTCTCCCTTTTTTTTTCCTCGTCCTCCTTTATCTAGGCCCCTCCTCCGCCCTGCTGTCTCCATGGCAACACTGACATCACGGCGAGGTCGACACCCCCACAGTTGTTGTGCTAATACAGCGATGAGTCACTGACACACACTTACGCACTTCTCTGTGGAAATTGCACTTACGCACGGCCATTGGAGAGAATACAAAATGGATCGGCGCATGTCTTTGTCGGGCTGCAGTGATGCACATCTGTGGTTTTGAGGACCGAACACCCAGAGATCAATACTCAGTGTCATGACTACTCAGAGGGTTTTTATTTTTCCTTTTTTTTAGTCTGACTGTCTGAAATGAGAGCTTTTGTCTCTCGGATTTCTTTGTCTCCTAATGAGCCCAAAATGAAAAAACAAGCCGTAAACAATCAATGTGTTTGTTTGTTTGTTAGACACCAGCAAATACTAATTGACCCAATTTCTTGGCTTGTTGGAGGAAAATATACAAGTCCACAGAGGGAGAGCGTAACAACCACAGCCTCTGCAGACGCATACAGGTCTCCTGGTGACTAACACATGAAGAATAACTGTGTTGAGTTGTTTAGATAAAGAGGTTGCAGAGGTGTCGGACTGCGTGAGGCAACCAGGATGGTCCAACACATTCGGATGAATAGAACACATTCAGGCTGACGCATCTTATGTGTGTTATTGTTAGTATAATCCCTTTCAATACCACACAGTGCGTCATTGTAAAATGTCTGTAAACTGAACTTTCACTCACCGGATGACACTCGGCGTCGGAGCTGTCATGAAATATTCTAATACTGGTCGCTTTTTGCTTAATTATCTAAAATATCTCATCTAATATCTAATATTTAATATCTTATCTAAAAAAAGTAGCTAAATTATGCTACATTGAAAATATGGCCTCATGTTTCGGGTTCTGTTTCAATATTTTTACAACAGGTGTTAATCCTACTGATCATTACTTTAAAGGTGCAATATGTAAAAGTTTTAGTGAAAACATTTTAAAAAATCAACAAAAATGTATCAACAGTTTCAACATTATGACATAATAGCATGCTAACCAGCTAGCCCCTGGCCTGTACTAGTCCAAAGCTCCTGTGCTAGAATTGTTAAGACCAACACTCCCACGATTTACCAAACAACCAGTCCTGACTGCTAGCTGCGCGGCAAGCTGAGCTAACTAGCCAACAGCAGACACAGTTAGCAGCAGTTAGCGGTTACTCCAGTGATATTTTGTTCTGTGTATGAATTCGACATGTGGCCGGTACTTATATATTGCACCTTTGACTTTTTGTAGCAACCTGTTGTTTGCTGATGCATAAATAGCAATTTTCTCTCTCTGTATAGCGACCGATCTGAAAAAACTCTTACTAGCTTAGTTCAAATGTACTTCAGTGAACTTTTAACTGGTTATGAAACAGTCTCAGTTTAACACCGATCCCTGTATATGACATACATGAGCAAACAAGGCCATCACTGAGAGGATTGTCTATTCCTTTACGCTTAAAATAGTTTGTAAGGGTGCAATATGTAAAAAGATTTTTTTTTAAATAACAAAACTTTATGTTGAGTTGATGTAATGTTGAAGATGTATTGTATTTGCTGAGATATCTATTGAACTTAGCATGTTAAGCTGCTTTCTGCTCCCTATTGTTGTTATGTATGAATATCAAAAGATGGCTGATTCTTACATATTGTTGTATTATTCTAAGTTAATTAAATCAGCAAAGTAATCTGTATTCTCTGCTTCAGCAACACTAATGACGGACTTCAGCCTGTTTTACAGCATCTTGCAAGGTTTCTTGCAAGGCATCCACAGTCGGCCTTTATGTCTAATGATGTGTGCTCACTGCGCTGCTTAGCCTTCTATCTCCGCTGCAAATTCACCAGACTTCAAGGCTCCTCGTAGTGTAAGTCCTTTCCTTTCTGCTGGACTGCTGCCACGAGTGATAGTGAAGATTGATTGTGTCCTGTGCGCCTCAGTGTGGAATGCACAGCATCTTTTCAGGCGCTTGCAGCAGTTATTTATCTGTGGATGACCCTGCACCAGGCAGATTAGAGGTTTTGCAGGTTGTCACAACAGACATGTTGAAACTTCACAATTCTGTATGTTGCAACTTGTCTGTTTTATGTTGGTGCGTATGGCACAAATATCACTTGGTTGGGGGAGGAAAACATCATGTTTTGGCTTAAAATACGTACTTTTGGTCGCCTTCATGCCTGTAACTCCCATCCTGACGCCTGCTCTGCATTTGGTTGGAATAGTGGAGTGCAGGTGCTCCTCCCATGTCAAAGATAGTCAGAGGTGGAGGGTTCTGTTGCCAGCCTGTTTGTGGCACTGTGTCAATCAGGCTCTGCTGGTTTAACCTTGTCCTTCTCCGGGAGGATGAGTTTGTGCTCATGTCGATGCTGTCATTGACGGAATCTCCCCTGCACCTCCAGCCTGTAGGGTCTGTTAATCTGTTAAGCCTGACCTCGTTAACCAGGTATCAGCTCGCGGGGGAATGTTCAGTTGGCCTGTTTTGATTGTGATTTTAGAAGCCTAGATCATCAGAGGACTTGTACATGTGTTCAAACAGCGGGTTGATTCTTTGACGTGGATATTTATGACACTCGATCTCTACCATCTCTGGATTTTGCCATAAAAAGAAGAAAAACAAACCAAAAGGGCAGGTGATGATCAAGAGGGAGAGAACGGGGCCGAACGAGGCATCAGCTGGATCCGAGCCAACATTTTTTTTTTGTCAATTTCCAAGATTTACCTGTCCTACGCTGAACGGCGCGGTAGGTTCCCCCGCACAGAATTGAAATCCACAGAAATAACCCCAGCTGTAACTCTAGAAATAGCCCCAATCCAATCAAGCCATGCAGTTTGCTGCCTTCCCTCCATTCATCTTCCATTCCTCCTCCTCGTCCTCCTCCCCCTCCTTGTCCTCATCCTCATGTCCCTGCTCTCCCTCTCCTACTGTCATCAGTCAGCTCACCACCAGGAATAAGAGCTACTGTATCACGCATCCCAATCATCTCTATCTATGCAATTCACTGCCCAGATACAATATCCTCCATGGTATCATATCATCAGCATTGGTCATTTGATTACAGGGGAAATAAGTCCAAAAAACTGTCTCTCTTTTCTGTCTATTCATTGGGAAAGGGAAACACACAATGTCCTACAGTATATGAATCTCTCTGTATTTCATGTCAAGGCTAAAAGGCTTAACTAAATTTGCACCCACCCACCCAGAGGGATCAGCCACAGACCAGTGAATAAATCATGAATCAGTGCATTGAGCGGTAACAAAAAAAGATCTGTACTGTTTCCTGTAGCATCTGTGGCTCTATAAACGCATTAATCCTGACTAAATCTGTTATCAGTTCACCTTTTCACTGCTCCAGGTTGGGTTGTGTGTGAGATTTAGCCGCCGTAGTGAAAAGACTGCGGTGACTCATCGGTGCGCCAGATAATACACAGTCTGCTCGGCTGTATCTTTATTCCTGTCACATCGCAGTCTGACAAGCTTTTTCTCTCCCGAAAAATATCCTCAGTTTTTGGAGACGTCACATCGAAAAAAAGAGAGGCCTCGCGGGTGCGTCCACGCGACGACAGCTCCATAGTAAAGTTTCAGATTGTTTAACATGCACAAACCCGTCTTCGAACACTTCAGTGCACTGATATCGGCCTGCAGCAAGATGCGTGGAATGATGCATTGGCTCTTTTTTGGGCTAATGTTACATTTCTTCGTGTGCTTAGCCACGGAGGGTCAAAACATTGGATTATTTTATGATCATGATCCGAGGGGCTATTATTATTTCTGTTGCCATGAGGCCGTCTGCAGGTTAGCAACTGTTTCAAAGGAGATTTTTTTTTTTTTTGCAAGGCGCACACAGTGACGGTGGCAGAACCTCGTCAAAAGTAATGTGACGAGCGGTGTAACTGTGTGGGCTGCGCTTCAAACCATGACTCACGGCTGCGAGCTTGCGCCGTGTGGGCTAACACAAGAACTAAAGGGGATTACAAAGTACTGTACTGTGCCACGAGTTCAGCTTCATTTAAATACTGTATGTGCTGTAAAAATCAAAGGGAAGAAAGACTTCAATCGACGCCTTTTTACAGATGCTAACCCTGTTTTCACAGCAGGCATTTTGATTTGTCATAGCAGGAAAAGCACAGATGTCACTAATGACAACAATGGCACCGAGCCTGAACAGTACCAGACCCTGACACCGAAGCAGCTGAACAGAATTCAGCCATTCGTTTTTATTTACACATGTGCCGGGTCAAGATTTTGCCCATTCTCGGGGCTGGGAGTAACTTAAAATTCTCATGAGACTCTCCTGGCAAAATAAGGGTTAAAAGTGTTTATATGTCTTCTGTGTTTGTGTTTCATTCCAGACGGGCTGTTCGGTCAGTGTCTGGGCTCCAAGCAGGACAGGGTCCAGTTCCAGGTGTCAGTTCCTGTGCTGAAGAGGATGCAGGAAGTCCTCAAACAGCTCATGCTACAAGGTGAGATAATAGACACATATCATCACCAGCAATCAGTTAGATTGAGTACCACATTGATTCTAAGTAGCCTTACTGTGACAATTTAGACAATATAGTCTTGTGAGACTTGGTGGTAATACTTCATTTTACTGGCCTGCAAATTTCATAGTAAGGAGGTCGTAATTACCAAGGAACATATTTGAAATCTTTTTTTAAATTACCCCCAGATGACCACGATAAATAATCAGTAGGTCAACTGGAATAGCTAAAAATCAAGGTGACCATGAATTTGTGAGTTGTTGTGTTCATATACTTACCTTTACTTAACCATTGTGCTGACCTCAAGGACACTCTAGGAATACAAGCAGAAATCCATTGATAAGGCGAGCACTTCAGCTCCTCTGAGAAACAGTATTGACTTCAGAGAATCTTCCCCTTTCTTGCACTAATAGCGGTGTGTGTGTGCCTGTGTGTGTGTGTGTGTGTGTGTGTGTGTGTGTGTGTGTGTGTGTGTGCGCATGTGCAGGTCTCTCCTGGCAAGATGACATCACACAGTACATTCTATCAAAGGAGCTGAAGAGAGTTCCCCATACCACCCAGCCCTCCAAGCCCAGCGCCCCCTCTTCGCCTTCTCATTCATCTCAGTAAGTAACTCTCTGGTGACATTTAGTGAGAAACGACACATGGACAGAGTCACCATGCATCCGTTCATTTCAACCTGAGGCAATGTTTATTTCCGTCTGGACCTTTTTCCTTTATCCTTCCCTCTGGGTTGCCAGGTCCAAACAGCACATCCCCCATCACCACAGCCCTAAATCGGGGTCCGCACCTCCCGGAGGCAACTATCTGGACTACATGATTGTTGAGCCGCCCGAGTCTCCGCTACGCATGCAGACAGCCTCCATGGACCCGTACACATACCACCAGGTACACATAATTAAACGTTCATTTTAGCGTCGTCAAAAACACAAACAAATACAAAGAATATTTAAAACTATACATGTAAAATATTTGATGTTGCACACATGTATGCACACAGCACTAAATCAGCAACATATCTCTCCTCATTCCAGCATAGATATCAAGATGAAGTCGAGAGATCACTCATTGGGGCAGGAGGCGGTTACGTCCGCCCCTCTTCAAGGTCCCAGGCCAATCAGAGAGAGCGAGAGCGAGAGCGAGAGCGTGACAGGCAGCTGCTGCAGGAAGCTCTGTCTCTCTACCTGGCGTCAGCACAGCCTTCTTATCGCCACCGAGGGCCGGCTTCCATGGCTCCCGCAGGTGAGCATTCCTGTCAGATTTTATACAGAACAAGAAATACTGATGTAGCACACAGGAAAACATGCTAGAAACACTATTTGTAAACTATTTCTAATCAAAGCGTTTTACCATGATCACCTATAATGCTGTGAGCAGGTCTGCCTTATTATGAAGACTTAGAACTGGAGATACCAGTGGACTATGTGGAAGACTACACCCTAGAGGAGAGACTTGGTACTACTAGCAGACACCAACAACAACAACAACAGCAACAACAACAACAACAACACCAACAACAACAGCTGCAGAGCAAAAAAGTTCCTCAGGAGTTTGGCACTCTGCCTGGAAACGGAAATGGTAAGAAAAATCAATTTAACTAGATCTACACTTTGAGCATAGTTACAAAGTGTGCATATTCAGAACATGTATCCATATTTCTACATTGGATGATGCAAAAGGCCGTGCTAACTTTGCTATCCTGTGGTAGACGGCCTGCTTCAGAGGATGTCAGGCGTCCTGCAGAGATACGGAGTCGACCCCAGGGAGCTCAGTCAAGAGCAGCTCTACAAGCTAGCCCTCATTCTGCAGCTGCTGCAGGCCCAAGACAAGACAGGTACAGTCTTACACCTGTTCCCCACATTCAGGTCATTGGATCAAACAAAGCCAACCCTCTGTACTGAAACATGCTTTTATTAAGTGTAATGTAAGGTGGACATCTTGATAGCTGACACTTGAGCAGCAAAACATTGTGAGATGCAAATGATGCTAGAATTGAATTGTCACACTGTAATATTTGTTTAAAAACGTCCGCTTGTCTGTCTCGACACAGATCCCAATGAGAAAGACCTCATCACCCTTAAGGAGGTATGTCAGCATTCGACTGTCAGAAGTGTTGGTGAGAAACATCCACCATTCGTCACTGACAGCTCTTACGTCATTTTTCCCTGTAGATGCAGGTGCTAAAAACAGACAGTGTGTCCCATAAGCCGGAGAAACCTGCCCCTGTTCCTGTTTCTGGTCCCGCTGCGGCCCCTCCCGCCCAATCCTCCGTCTTGGTCCCGGCCATGGCTCCGGGCAAGAGCGCCAGCCTCCCTCCCTCTGCATCCCAGGCTCCACAGGCTGCTCCTGCTGCAGCCGGGCTGGGCCTGAAGGAGCATGGATTGCCACTGGTGGAGGGCACAGGAGGCAAGGAGGAGTATGGGTACATCGTCACCAACCGGAGGTCAGCAACTCGATCAGGGCCAAAGGCTGTCATGAAATCACTAAAATCACATTAACATGGAGGATAATGATGTTTTTTCTTTTATAGTCCTCTGAGTTTGTATGACGGAGTGAAGCTCCTGGAGCTGCTGGCTGACAAGATACACCTGACAACCAGCAGCTTCATAAACATCAGGTACACCACCGCTCCGCGTGTCTGTCAGTGTTACGAGAGAGAGAGTCGCACATTTTCCTATTAGACTCTAAAGCGTCCCTGTGGCTTTGTGTCGCCAGTGTGGTGGGTCCTGCGCTGACGTTCCGCATCCGCCAGAACGAGCACAACATGACGGCTGCAGAGGTGGCTGCTAAAGCCGGTGAGGCTCAAAAAACACACACACACACACACACACACACACACACACACACACACGCTGACACCTTTCCCTACCCACACATTTAAACATGAAGTGGAAAGTGTGTGGGCGCGTTGCACCGTCTCTCTCACAGTTTTTTACTCAAATTTCACCAAATGTTTGTTGTTTTTTTCACCCCGACAGTATCTGAAAAGAGCTTCTTGGAGTCGGAGACAGGCCTGAAGATCATACAGACTGGTGTGGGAGAGGTACGCAACACACACGCACACACGAACACACTCATTTCCTTTCTAACCCCTCCTATCAGTAACATATGGAGCGGTCGTCACGGCAACGGAGATATAATCACCGCTGTGTATTCTTTGCCATTTTCATGCAAAATTGCCGTTTCATGGACAGATTATCTGACTTCCTGACAGTCTTGATTTTTGCACCAACGTCTCTTTACTGTGTTTTTGATGGATCTTCCACTTCAAGGGTTCCTTTGTGGCTTGATTCTATATGTTCTGTGGTAAACATGTGGACAGAAACATGTGATTCAAAAAGTAAAATATATATTTCAAGGATTAAACGTAGCTCCGAAAACAAGTGTTTTTTGTTTTTTTTTCAATTTAACACACAACTTTTAGTGACTGAACCTTGTGTTTTTTTTTTATCTTAATTTAGGAATCAATTGATGCATTTTCCCCTGCTGGCTCCATCATCAAATACCATCAGAATAAGGTGTTGATGCAGAAAATGTGCTAAACTTTTAATATGAAAAATGACTTGTGATGCAGCACAGATAAAGGCAGTCCATCTGTCTCACCCATGGAGCTTAACTCCACTTTGCGCTCTAATATTGTGCATGGGTGTTAGTCTCGGTGTGTGTGCGTGTGTGCCACCTGGAGGGCAGGTGGCCAGAGCGAATCAGCGTGGCGACACCTCATAACAACCAGCGTTTCACTTGTTGCCATGGTGCTTCGTCTTCCTCCACCTCCCCCCACCCGCTGTGGCTCCCAGATCCCAGGTGCTATGGCAACAGTCACTAAGTGTCATTAACTTCATTATTTTCTGTTCACACAAGTAGCCCGACTCGCGGACTCAGCGTCCTCACCTGCATCTGGAATTTAACACCCATTAAGGCAGAATATCAGGATAACACAGTAAATTAATTCAGTGTGTGTGCATGATTAAATCCAAGCAACACACACTGAAAGAGAGAATAAAAGAATGAAGTAATGACTGAGAGAGTGAAGATACATATAAACTGTGGTGATACCAAAGCAAAAAGCATAAAAAGGAACACGTAGCTATTGGAACTTCATACAAAGGTACCTCAGAAAAAAAACACACATGTCAAGGATTACAGGAACATCCAACAACATTAAAACCCTCCAGTTACAGAATGCTTAAACGCATTGTTTCTGGCAGCAAGCTTCAAAACATGAATGTTTCATGTGTGTACTCTTCAGCGGTTTCAAGTGATTTGTATTATTAATATATCCAGAGCGAGTTTCTCTTGCTTTGTAAATTGTGTTGATGGTGAAGCAGTTTTGAGTTTTAAATTTTTTAAATGAGGCTCCACATTTTTGGATTACATATATTTATATTATATATATTATATTTTCCTCTCCTGTGTTTTGCCAAGAGAATCTTCCTGTCCTTAATTTTTTTCCTTCTGTGAACACAGGTGGAGAAAAAAAAATCAGGTTAATTTTTTTTTTATTTATTTTTTGTAATGTGTGAAGCCAAGTGAAAAAAAAAAATTCAGGAAAATTTAAATTTTTCTTTTCACATGGAAAACAACAGTTTGACTTGGTTTCACTTTTTTTACTCCATTGTCTTCTGCGAAAAATATATTTCATGTGTGTAGATTTTGACCCTCAGGGCTTCCGTAGCTGTTGATCAACAAGTCCAAAATGTTAACTAGGTTAAGTTCATCTCATTCGATATGGCTACTAACATTCAATGATGCACATTCCATTGTTATTGTCTGTAATGAAAGACCAATTTACAACACCCGTCCACGAGGCTTTTTACAAGTTCAAATACAAAGAAGAAAAGAAAAAAGACAAAGAAAGGAAAAGGAAAATACAACACAGGTACAAAAACAATACAAGTAGGCATGAGTGATGTTTCAAGTGAGCAGGAGTGTGGTGATTCAGTCTGTGTGTGTGCCTGTGGACATTAGGTTGTGTGTTGAATTCTGCTCTGTGTAGTGAAAACTGTTTTAAAAGCTAGAAGATGAAGAGGAGGTGGAGTGGCACTCTGTGGCGGACAGCATGGATGAGTGTGGTGTAATGGATCATGGTTCAGTGATCTCAAGCGGAGCCTCCACTGTCACACTGCATTGACTTCTGTCTTTAAAACTCAACGTCAGCCTCTCACTGAGCACACCTTGCTGTCACACACAGTTACATAGAAACAAGGGTGTTGCTAAAATGAAACGAGTGACCTTTGAATTCCAGCGGTGGGAGCAGATTCCCCGGGGTAGCTTAGCTGGGGTTGACTGATCTCAGAAGGCAAGACATGTGTGTCGACAAATGTGTGTTTTATTTGTGTTCCCTCTCCTCTGTTCATATCTTACTCACCACTCTTTATGATCTCTGTTTCCCAGAGGACAGATGCGCGGGGTCTCCCTCAGGTAACCAGGGTTTCCGAGGGCTCCAGTGGGACGGTCATCACCCTTGTTTCCATGGCAGTCGTGGGCGGCGTGCTGGTATTGGCCATGGCCGTGGCTTGTCTAAGGCACTACACTCAGCAAGTGGCCAGTGGCAAGCTTGGCCTGGGGCCGGAGGGAGGAGCGGAGACACACTTTGACTACCAGGTAAGGCAACATGAATAGATTCAAGACTGAGGAAAGGCCATTTTATATAATTTCCCAGAGGTTTCCTTGGTTTGTTGTCTTTGTTTTCGCCTCGGTCTCAGAGTCTCAATATAATAAATAAATAATGAGTTGTAAAGTTTAAGAAACCACACTGTGGATTGTCAAAACAGCAATAAATGTGCACATTTACTTTTGTTATCCAGATCATATAGGTCCAAAGAGAAATATGTCGTTATCTGTATTATGTTTTGAATGTTAATGAAATACAATGAGTATGAAATGCCCGTATTAACGGTGCGCTACAGTATGCACCTCTTTTGAGCCTGTAACCAGATAGACCTCTTGATACATGGAACAGCAGTTTGCAAGAGCTCACATGAGTTTTAGATGTTCCTTAAAGCAATATGTTTTTTGTGCTTGAGATGAGATGAGAGGCCTGTCCTACAGCTCTAGAATATACTGTAGCTCTATAAAATCAAAATTGTTAATTAAAAAAAGTACCCAACAAAGCACCCAAAAGTCCCGCTTGAGTAAAAGTAAAGATATCATGTTAAAATATTGCTTTGGTTGAAGTGACAGTCATCCATACAAATAGAGTAAAAGTAAAGTATCTGATATTGAATATACCATAATATAATAATATAATAAATATACTTACTATCAAGGATTATTTTCTTGCAATAATTGTGTTTTAAGAATCGAAAGTACAAGTAAAATTATACTGTTTTTTATTTTTACGTATGTAAATACTGTATACCTTGGGTCTACCAATTATCCGCCTGGTCGATTATCGAATCCAATATTTGGCATTTTTCAGTATTTTTTCATTTGATTGTTGATACAATAAATCAATTCCAAAATGTGCTACTTTAGGTTTGAGGCACCATGCAAATCTATGTAGTGGAAGTTTACAGTAGCAGAAAATGAAAATACTCTGAAATTTGTACAGTACTTCAATGTTTCTTTACATCCATGAGCAGATTAATCATCAGAAAGTGGTCATCAGTAACAGTAGTTGAATAGAGGCCAAGACATTTCATTTTTTGGCATAGTTTTTAATATTTGTTCAAAAAATATTACAGTAACTGATTATTGATCAATATTGCCAGCCCTTTAATCAATTACTTACCTTTTTTTTCTGTTCTACATCTCCCTCTCCTTACTTTTCACTCAGGAGTTATGTCGGCAGCACATGGCGTCCAAATCCTCCCTGTGCCGTCAAGACTGTGGGGCCGGCGGGAGCATGGCAGGGTCCGCCATACCAACAGGTGCTGGCGGTCGAAGGGGTACAGACACGTCCCGCGTCAGCAGCGTCTCCTCCCAGTTCAGCGATGGCCCCCAGCACAGCCCCTCCTCCACCCACAGCTCCACCCCGTCCTGGAGCGAAGAGCCAGCCCAGTCCAACATGGACATCTCCACTGGTCACATGATACTGGTGAGAGAATGGACTTTTCTCGCTGTACAAACATCACTTTCATTGATTAGAATGTCTCCAACGTTGTTTTTGCATCTTTTCTCTCCGTCAGGCGTATATGGAGGATCACCTGCGTAACAAGGACCGTCTTCAGAAGGAGTGGGAAGCTCTGTGCTCCTACCAGGCTGATCCCAGTTCAGTGGCTGCGGCTCAAAACCCGAGCAACATGGACAGAAACAGACACGCTGAGTCCCTCCCCTGTTAGTCAACCAACGTGTTACTCTGTCTGATTGTATTTATCATGTATACAGTGGAGTAATTTAACTAAGTACATTATTGGACTGGACAAGTATTGGACTGTAAGAACAATTTTGGCATAGTTGAACTTTATTTGAGTATTTCCAGCTTATTCTACTTTATACTTTTACTCCATAACATTTGGTCAGAAAACATAATATGTTTTATTCTACTACACACTCATAGTTACTTGTTGCTCTGCTATATAACATGATGCAACTCTGTAATACTGAGGAGCACACAAAGGATCTAAAATTGGATATTCTATAATAAATCTAACTCTAAATTGTAGACTAATAATTTCAAGATGATGTAATATTTTAGCTTAAATGTCAAAGATTACTTTACTTGGTTATTTTGAGGTTATTGCCTGTTATTTCCTGACTTTTTCAAACTAAAGTCAGCTTTTTACAATTTACAGTGTGAAAAGTTATTTTACTTTTGACACTAATGCTGTTGTTTAAAGGTAGCAGTACTAATGTATAATTTTTAGGTTTTCGTTGCCTTGGAATGAGCTTTTTAATCTAAAGAGGGAGCAGGTCCTTGTCTTTTCCATGATTTTAGCGTCTACTGTAGGAGAGGGTGAGGCGAGGGTTATTTAGTTGGTTTCGACCTGCGACCTTACCACCAGATGCCACTAAATCCTACAAACTCGACCTCTAACTAAAGGGCCGTCTTACTTCCTCCACTCTTGCATATACATATCAGTCATCAATGAAAAAAAGACTTGAAATGAATATTAGGTGGTGAATGGTGGTTAATTCATTCAGTGACTCACTGTTGACGTCTGTTGTCTTTGGCAGATGATCACTCTCGGGTGAAGCTGAAGTCTGAAGTGAACTCCAACAAACAAGACTACATCAACGCCAGCGTCATTGTAAGAATCCTTCTCGTATTCCTATCTATAACACTGACACCATGTGCTGATATTTCTAATCGTTTATAATTGTTTGGTTTTTTTACATGGTGGTTTATCCCCGAATACAATATGAACATTCAGCAAGAAGTTAAATCTTTGATAGAAATACACATTTGTCTTTGACTTTGAATATTGTAGCTATTTAGGTTTTTCTTTCAGCCTGCAATACCTGTGCCCAACCCTTCCTCTTTGTAAGAATACACCTGACTGAAGTTTAATATTTAGCTTTCAGTCCATTTACTTTTATATAGCACAGTTAGCTCTCCTCCACGTCTCGGTTAATCTTGTCATTCTGGTTCCTATGTCGAGGGCAAACAATATGAGAACTTTAAGCCAGTGTCTCATGTATTTATACCCATATTACTGACTCAAATCTGCTCTTTCTCTTTTCCTTTTCATCCCACAGTCTGATCATGACCCTCGCCAGCCAGCTTACATCGCCACACAGGGACCACTCGCTCATACTGTCGCTGATTTCTGGCAGGTCGGTACAAGCTTCCCCTCTGCTGTGTCTGTTTTCCTCCCTCCTCCTTTTTCGTCCCAATGCAGCGGTGTTGTCTTGCTGTTTTATCACGACAAATTAAAATGATGTAGGCCAGTGGACCGTTCAGTCCACCTGCAGGGAAAGAAATCTGCCTTGTTACATACAGATGTCACGGTTTTTATTTTAACGCGTGTTCTCTGTAACCGACAGATGGTGTGGGAGAACGGCTGCACGGTGATCGTGATGATGACAGCCCTGGTGGAGGATGGTGAGAAGCAGTGCGAGCGTTACTGGCCTGATGAGGGCTCTTCACTCTACCACATCTACGAGGTTAATTTCCTGTTGCAACTCATAAAACCTGAATTTCACAGATGGCATGTGTATTTTATGGTGTAGTACACCCCACACATATTTATAGAAGAGTGGAAGGGTTATATGTTGTGAGAATAATTCAAGATGAATCTAACAATTCAGAGACAAGTCTGATCTCCACACAAGGAGTTTTGTAACTGCTTATAAAACAGTCTGAATTGAATACAGATTCCTTTATATGACACAAATGAAACAATCATCTTGTTTTTTTTCTAATAGCTTTCTAGGATTTTCTTTTGCCGGCTTTTTTGTCGTCAGCCTTTTATTCCCCCTCGCATTTTGAATTCTGGATTCTGGGTTTGTTAAAAAACGTGCCTTTTTTAACCTGCCTCTGTGTCTGCAAACCTTAACAGTTAAAAGGAGGAGGAAAAGACAAAGACTGTAAGCGTGTAGCAAAACGTGACACGCGAGGAGAGAACTTACAAAATAATTGATGAATTATATTCCTAATTCAATGAGAAAAAACACAGAAAATACAGAATTTAAATGTATCAATTGTGAGTCTTCCTATTCCAAATATTTCCAGAATTTTTTTCTGCAGTTAAAATTCTTTGTCCACATCAAATATTGGCTGGGCATTATTCCCTTTATATAATTGCAAAATAACAGCCGTCAATTCTTCCACCTTATTCACCAAATCCCTCCTGCATAAGATCAGAACTGGCCATGAATGGATCTCGGTTGCATACCAGCAGCTGCCTGAGGTCAATACGGTAGATACACTGTTACGACGCACTGATGGTTTGTCTCCCCCTGGTGCCAAACCAACGTTACTTACTGATTTGTATCTGTGCGAGCTACAATCCCTTTTTTGTTATGTTTTTGGGAGAAATTAGTAAGATATGTATCGTGTTTTTAGATGAATGTTTGCCAATGCATCAATCCCCCCCTCTGTCTGTCTCACCCGTGTTGATCAGGTGAACCTGGTGTCAGAGCACATCTGGTGTAAGGACTTCCTGGTGCGCAGCTTCTACCTGAAGAACGTCCAGACGCAGGAGACCAGAACCTTGACACAGTTCCACCTGCTGAGCTGGCCGGCCGATGGCATCCCCACCTCCACCCGACCGCTGCTCGACTTCCGCAGGTAAGGGAACTACGTGGTTACTCAAACACGCACGCACAGACGTGTTCTCGTATTCAACAGATGTCATAGGATTCAGCTATTTTCGACGGCAAACAGGTGGTCAGGACGCAGTGGGTGTGCGGTGACTCAGTGGGTTTCGATTCCACCAGATCTCCTTCATCGCATCCATCTTTTTTTCATGTTTCCCAATCGTCCCCCGTCATTGTGCATGTTGTGAAATCAAACTACACCCCTCTGCTGCACATTTCACACCCTGTCCATCACCTCAGCTCTCTCTCTCTCTCTCCCTCTCTCCCAGTGTGCAGGTTGACAGGTTTGTATTTTAACATCTCCCAGTGTCATTTTTGTGGTTTGCAGCTAGTACTCTGGCTCCAGTTGCATAGTCACAAAAATGAGCATTGGCAGGTGTGACTGGCGACTGCAAGAGGGACAGTGAATCTGTGGGCTTCCTCTTCACCTATTCTTTCCTGTTTTACCATCACACCGTCATCCACGACCTCATGCAGTTTCTATTTTATCCTGTACTGAAATTCTTTACCTCATTCCTTATCTCACAGTTTCCGTGTGTCATTAACATATACGTCTTTCCATCCTTTGTTCTTCCTACTTGGTCACTGCTTTCTTCCCGTTGCCTTTTAATTTATCCGCTTATTTCCTGAAACCTCCATTTAAGACATTAATAGTTGTGCTGCATTTAATAATGTCTTGACAACGGTTCAATATGTGTATTTATAGCATATGCGAACAAGGTTAGTTGCGATGACAGAGGTTGTCATAAAGCCTTTACAATAAAGTCTGTTTTTTTCTGTTCTTTGTTCTCCTTTCTTTCTCTGCTGTCTCTTGTTCCTGCTTTTCAGGAAGGTGAATAAATGCTACAGAGGCCGTTCCTGCCCGATCATCGTTCACTGCGGGTAAAAAAAAAAAATTCTTACTATTATGGATGTCAGCTTTCTGAGAAACACCAGGATGTATTAACATATGATATGACTTTATTGACTAATATATTGTTGGGAAAGCAGATGGAGGTAAAACACATTCAGTTTCCTTTTTATCTCTGCCACTCTCACAGCGATGGCACTGGCAGGACTGGCACGTACATCCTTATTGACATGGTGCTGAATCGCATGGCCAAGGGTGAGTCACACACGCACACACGCACTGCACTTTAATTGTGCTTTTCATACACAAATAGATTTATTGCCAGAGCATTGCTTTTGATACTGAAAGATATTTAACATTAGGCACCTTTCACCTACTTTTTACCTAAGTAGTATTTTAACACATTATCTTTACTGTGACAACGAAAAACTATCACTTTTAGGTCCTTTTTAAAACGCTACTCAGATGCACACATAGGGTTAAATTCAGACCTAAATGATTTGGCATGTAGTCCGTCCAAGGTGAGCAAAAAGGCAATGGAACATTTTGTTCAGTTCAGTTTGCTCATATGGGCTCATTGCATACACTAATGTGTGACCCATCGTGGACAGCAGAGTGGGATATAGTCACAATGTGGCTCAATAATTTTGCTTAAACTGAAATTTTACTTAAGCACTCTAATATGCTGAAGTTCATCAATCACTTAAAGGGCTGTTCCACAAAGTAGCTCTCATAAAAAGTCTAAATCCAGAAACTTTATTGATCCCCGGGATCATACACATGCATTACAGTTTTTCTGTCTCTTTGGACTTGATTTCTCTAATCAAAACTCACTTTTTGGTACAATAACTAAATGATAACAAGCACCTCTAAAAGTAAATGTAGGGGGCAAAAAATGGAAATCTTTGATTTGTATCTTTGTATTTACCTTTTTTTTAAATAAGTTTATAATATGGTAATTGTTTAAAGAGAAGATTCTTGTCTTCTGTAGCCATAAAAACCAAAACTGTAATAATGACGCTCTTACTGTTCTTGTTGTTAGGAGTGAAGGAGATCGACATCGCTGCCTCACTGGAGCACATCAGAGACCAGAGACCCGGCTTGGTCCGCACCAAGGTACCACCAATCTGTTTGTGTTGTTGCACTACTTGAGCACTTAAAAGGTGGACGTCCATTATAATCCAGCTGTCTCCTCCTCACACTTTTCACATCCCCACTCCCTCTCTTCTCCCTGCTTCCCTTTGCCCTGATCAGGACCAGTTTGAGTTTGCGCTGACAGCAGTAGCTGAGGAGGTGAACGCCATCTTGAAAGCCCTGCCACAGTGAGCTGAGGACGACAGGAGGACATGCACAAGCACACAGAGATAAAAACACTACAAAGCAGTCATGTATGTCTGGCCCATCACTGTAAATAAGAATTTGCTCTGCCATACATGGAGCGGTTACTGCTCTTGTTTTCAGCATGCAGTATTTCGCTATCTCCTCATCTCCTGGGTTTCTAAAACTTTTTGGGAACTTTATCAAAAGTGCATCAAATGTTTTTTTGGCAGGGTGTAAATGATGAACGAGGATCAGATTTATTTTTCACCAAACAAATTTGAATACCTCTATGAAGTTTCTACCTAATTAGAGATTTACAAAAAAAAAAGAAAAAGGAGAGACTTGCATATACTGTGCCTGTGTGAATCCAGAGGAAATTTCCCCCTTTACCTTTTGCTTGAGTCTGACAATGTTATGTCATAAGACTGAAGTGTAACATCGTTCACCTCTCTGATTCCACATAAACCCTTTTTACTGGACCTCAACTGATCGACATCAACAGATGATTTACCAAAAACACTGAGGGTTTGTTTGATAAATCACTTCCTAAACTAACCAGACACCCATCTTGCTGATATACACCAATGATTAAGTCACGTTTAACACCCTGAGTGTGGTGTTGTGTGTCCACCAGAATACTGTATGCTACCGTCTAGCGTGTGTTGATTTCCAGCAAGTTTTTATCCATGAGGCTTCACTTTGCCTTGACAACATGATTGTTTGCTTTCAGGCTCTGGTCGTTTTGTAACAGATGCTGTACACTGACCACAAAGTACGCATCGCCTTCTCTCTCTCTCTCTCTCTCTCTGCACACAAAGTTAACTTTGGGTTCTTTCCAGTCGTCTTACTCAGTGTACAGCCTTGTGTTCATGTTCATATTCATGTAAATAATCCACCCTGATGAATGTGTTTAATTCATGTAGCAGAAAGATATAAAATATCTATAAAAATGTATTTTTGACTTGACCTGAATAAATTTGTGACGTGATGCAGCAAAAAAACGAAAAAGCAAAAAGGCTCGAGTGATCATTTTTTAAACTATGATGTCATCGAGTGAGTATGTTTTTCGTTACATAAAAATGTTTTTAAAAAACGCTCATTTTAATTCATTACTTCTATCACATGTATTTTTTATCTATTGATTTTAGAGTCATGTATCATTCACAATGTGTCAATAGTGCTTACACAGCCATTCAGGATGAGCCACCTGCAGCCAAATACAAGTATATCACATTATTGTCAAAATAGTTTTTGTTAAAACTTAAATGCCTGACAAATAATTATTATTTCACCTCTGTCATATTGTTTAGCAACTGTAAACATGATGGATTGTGAAGGTAAACAACATTTTTTGATAACCTGTTACCTCCCATTAGCCAGCTGCTAACATTAGCGTTTAAACACCTCCTAGCTAGTTTGTTTGATAGTTACATGATACAATAGCCAAGGCAGAGTATAAATTAACTGTGAATATCAACAGACCTGTTGGACACATTTATTTAAGCCTGGAAGGAAAAAAACTGGATGTAGTTACGCGGTAAAGTTAGCTTGGAAGCAGTTGAATGCTAACGTAACTAATGTGTTATCAAATATTTTGTGTTTCCTTGAAATGTGACCCAAAGTCCCTCCAGATTTTCTCTATCCATCATCTTCATCAGTGGTACATTTTTAACAGTTTGTCAGATTATCTAAATTTGGGCGACTTGCATAGCATAACATTATCCTAGCATCAAGGCTTGAGCGTGATGTCAAAGGAAAATGGCCGCAGTGTGAATATGGTCAATATCCTGTTGCAGAGATAAACTACCACCAACTGATACAGAGTAGTCAGCAGGAAATGTTTTATTTACTCTGCTTTGTATGTTTCAAAGCATTTTTTTTCCAGTTGCAGACATTAAATTAAAATTAAATGTTCAGCTGAAATATTGTCAGTTAATGCAGAGATGAACAGAACTAACTCCTTCAGTTTCAAAATACAAAGTATCCAGTTGTTTGCTCTACAATGAGCTTCAGTCCCCACACGCTCACTCACACACACTCACACACACACACACACACATGAAATACTAAATAAGTGTCTCTCATAAGGTAGGAGCCATGGTGGGCAGAAAGAAACAAGTGCATCAAGGGGAATTGACCGTTGACCTGTAAGAGTAGACGTACAAGGACATGTTACACTTCACTAGCATTACTTGTAATAAATAAGATTTCTAAGAAAAATGGGAGTTCATGACCGGAGCTGATCTACGTGGGGCTCATGGGGGCAAAGGGGAGAAGGAGTGACTGAGAAAAAACTCAGGGTGCTTCAGGTTCCCGCTGGTTCGTTACCTCAGGGCAGGCTAGGGCACAGAGCAGCATGAGCCAATCAGGTTAGCTTGTGAAGGCCTCGAAGTCTGAGTCTGAAACAGGAAGCAGGAAGGGTAAGACAAAAATGTGTATTTGTGTCACATTATGAATTTCCAGAGCTGCTTTATTTTTACATCACAATGAGATCTGTTTACAGCGTATTAAAGACAATTGCACGACAGTCATTAAAGACGATTCCAGCACTTCATTAGCTGATTAATGAAATTAAAATTTGAGAAGATGAGATTAGCTGAAAGGACAGATAAAAAAAAATGTGTAATGATTGGTGAAGGATATAGCAGCCTGAATATCTACAAGGCTGCATTGGTTTTGACAGGCATTTGTTGGCAAATCTTCTGAAAAACAGCAAAACGAGATTTGAGTTATTACTTAATAGCGTGTTTTTTTCTTATCTTGCGTATTAAATGTAATACTTGTATAGCACAAAATCAGTGACAATTAAAGGACAATGTGTAACTATTACGGCCATAGTTCTGTTTAAAAAATCAAATATCCCAACTCCTCTTCAGCTCAATCTTTATTTGTAATTTACCTTTTAACAATCGGAAAATAAAAATAACAAACACAGTTCAATGTAGTATAATTACAGGTGGATATAAGGGAAACCATTGGCCTCTTTTTCTCTCATCCCCCCCCCCACACAGTAACAGGTTGAAGAGGAGAAATATCAAACAACTCAGACAAAATTATTTTGACTAGTTTGAACTGATTATTTGTTCTCTTTGCCAGTGCTGACAGCTAACCTATAAAGTAAAAAGCAAAACTCATGCAACGTAAAATCAATTACGCACTCATGAAAAATATATGACAACATATCTTGCTTGAGCAGAGTAAAGGCAGGGCTGAGGTGGGGACACTGCTTGTAATAAGGTACAGGCGTGTCGTTGAACAGCAGCAAGAAATTAACATATAACTGGCACTAAGTATTATTTTTAACACCTTTGTGTTTTGGCACCAACTATACATCGTGTTACTTTCAGCCTTGTTTCACAGCAACAATCACATTTAAAAAGCTTATTAGTGTTAATGTATGAGTGTGTGTGTGTGTGTTTTCCAGTGTTTTGTTTTTCTTCACATTGCAGCTAGAACCACTGAATACTATTGTAAATTATGTAAGCATGTCTTGCTCTGGTGCCAAGGTGTGAATGTACAGAATATTTATATTTATTGTCAACGCAAGGTATGTCCTTGATTTTGGCAGATTTCTATCACTTATTTAGAAGAAAATCAGTGCAGGTGGAGGGAAGGTTTTTGAGCTGCCCTGGAGCACAACAGTCTGTTTAAACTTCCACACTGTGCAGCTCAATTAAACAAGTGGAGTCTAGTGTTTTGCCCGGGGGAAATTAATCAACAGATGTTGATAGAAGGAAAATGCAGCTACATGTCTCCCCCACGCTTACAGTTCGAACCAATCCAAAGGGCACCAAACCTAGCAAAAATTTGGTGACAAAGCTGCATATTTTTAAACATTAATACAACCATCATATACTACTGACTCTGAATCTTCTCACTCCTGATCACCCATGTATACTTTTGTGCTAGAATAAGCTGGTGTTGAATGGATAAAATAACCCACAACAACAAAAGACCCATTTAACTTGATGACTAAAATACATTTGCTTTGCTTGAAACTGATTTGTTGTTCTGACTTGGCACATTTACCCTACATATGTAAACACAGTAAAATAGCCAGAAGACACAAAGGCACCAAATGGATCAAAATATATGAGACTTATCAAACTTATTTCTAGCCCCCATGAGACCTTGCGCGAAATACGGGCGTGACTTCCAGCATGTTCTTATTTAAACACAGCTGCTGTTTATCCATGTCCAACAGGACGCTAATCCATGTTTCATATGATGAATCATTCATTTGTGAAGATCTAGGGTAGTAGCTTCATCATGTATATATTTCTAACACTATTATTATTACTTAGCCTACTTAGCCAACGCTTCTAAAGCCTTAAAAGTGCCGCTAGTGCGTCAGTTATTAAGATACTTAGTATACTTAGTCTGGTTCTGCCGAGCACCAAGAATATAACCCATAACCGTTTCCCTGGTAACCTCTCCAGCGACCTCGCTAGGAAACGTGGAGATGTATAATGATTGTTTGTCACAATGCTGTACACATTCTACGCAGCACTTGGCATTGGAATTTCAAAAACAACTACAATCTGACCTATTATGGTCGTAAAATGTTTGTAAAAGTGTATTAAGGCCAATCAATGATACGTAAACTCTGTAGAATCGCAACTTTGCAATTGAAGTAGGTGCATATTTACAAGGTATTTATCTTTGCAAAGTGTGCGATGTGTGCTTCAACTACCTTTTGCTTTACATATTCAAGAAATTAGTCTAGGCTGATCAGTAAACAGAGCTCTTTTTTGATCAAAATGGTCACCAGAGAAAGTTCCGTGACCTACTTTAGATTTTGATCTATTGTTTGTGACACAGTTCTGATACATTCCCTTTGACTGAGAGCCGTGATGAGAATATTCTATGGCAGGGTCTCAACTGGTCCAAACACACACAGCACGCACGCACGCACAGAAAAACATGCACGCTCACAACACTCTCAGATTAAACTCACTACCAACTCCTAAATCCCTAAACCAACTCTTTTCAGTCCACATTAATATTTAGCAAATTTACATACATTCAGAAATAATCCTATTGCTCTGCAAGATTTATCTTTTAGCTGTATTGGCCAATTAAATGGTAATACACCACAAACGTGACTGTTAAAACTGCAAGAAAGCCTTGGGATCAATTGAGGCACTGTCTCAAATTTAGAATCCAGCAATAAAATTACATTAGAGTCTGGCTGTAGGCACAACACTGAGGTCAATATAAAGAATAAGGCATCCCAAATGCACACAGACACTCCATTAGCACACCACACACCCACACTTCTTTTTCTTTTTCGCACTGCTGTCACTATTTTTCACGGCCGGTTCAAACTCTTCTGGACTGCTCTGTGGCGTAGTGCTGGAAGTTGTGGGTGACTCAGAAGAGTCCGACTCTTTGGTTTCCTTCATCTCCTTTTCCTCTCTGCCTCCAGGCCCTGGGCCCATTTTAACCTGCCCATCTACATCAATAAACATTTCAGTACCATTAATATTCAATTTTGTAGTTTTAGTACTAGTACTAGTACTAGTAGCAGTTCTTGTAGCCTTAATTTTGCTCCTCATGGCTCTGTCCCCACCCAGAGCACCTTTTATGATGTTGTTAACAGCTGCTCTCTCCTCCGCCTCCAGCTCTGACAGGCTGCATGCCAAAGCCGTCTGCAGGTCTTCGTCGTACTCGTCATCTTCGTCATCCTCGCTGCCTGACGCCGCCCTGTAGTTGTAGTTAACTGACTGATGTGTGGCAGGTGATTCTTTTGGAATTTGTGGCTTGTGTTGTGAGCTCCGGGACTGGCCTTCTCGTAGGCTCAGCTCCAGCGCGAGGGCCATTTCATCCTCCACACCTGAGAATAACACAGAGCAACACAGCTGAGTATGTTCATAAGCAACATGAAGTAATCTGTGCACTTTTTCTTCAATAACAACATCTAAAACCTTTTTAGTATAATAGCTCCTGATCTATTACTCTTATTTCCTATGAAGTAAAAGTTAAGATGAATGTGTTGGATTCAATTCAAGATACTGTGGACTTTTGCTCATGGACTAAAAATGACTGAAACTACTTTACTTTTGTTAACAAAACTAATTTGAAAAAGTGCAGGGATAGGCAATGTTACAAAAAATATGACTGAAGTGAACTTTTAAAGACATGGCGCCTTCATTACCCACAATGCAACAGCCACTGAATGACATCACTGGAGGCAAATTATCAGATTACATTCGGCTTCCTCTGGGGCCACACAAGGCTTTATACTATTTCTTATTTTTTTCACATATGCAGTAGTACTCCCCAAGACCTGTAAACAAACTATAATGTGTAAACTTAGTGGCTTTATCCTTTAACTGTGTATGAACTTACCATTAATTAGAACACTCTTTAACACCCCATCCTCCTCAATCTCTATTCTTTCCTGCCCGTTCTCCTTTATCCTGTGGGCAAAACAAATAAACAGATTAATAGTATTAAAGTGCGTTTGTGTGCCATCTTGTATAAGATATTTAATTGAATATTCATGTGGTGTTTGATTATGTTTGATTACAGATATATAATTTCCACCAATGCAGGTTTATAGAAAAATAGCACTACCATCTGAGAGGTATATAATGGTAGCTCTATAACTGCACTCTGCAGTTAATAAAAAAACACGGTAACAGAAGAAAGCTAAATGCAGCATTAGCAAAAAAATGGCTCAAGTGCTGTTTGAAACAGTTTGTCACACTGGTTAACTTGCTTTATATCTTCAGCTTGCAGTTATCTAACATTTGCAAGTGCAAGTTGGGATAAAAGTCCTATCACATTTGAAAATACGAATTCCCTAGTAGGTTAGCATTTCTAAGGTCAGCATTACATACTTCTTTGTGGTGGTGCGTTTGCCATTTATGATGCGAGTGGAGGTAGAAACCGATTTGAAGTTGCCCATCCCTCCGCCCATGCTGCCCATGCCGCCCATGCCACCCATCCCATCCAGACCACCCATGGAAGAGAAGCAGGTAAAGTCACCTTAAGAGGGATGGATGATCAGGAGAGGAAAGCAGAACAGAGGAGTTTCATTTTGATGAGTTATTAAAGAACCTCAGTCTGTGCAAAGGAAATATCACTTGTGTTATTGCCACAGAAAGTGTGAATTTAAGTGGGTTGAAATGTACAGCAAAGAGTGGCTAACATTAGAAAAAATAAACAGAATGACAAGTGATTTGCTCAAAATACCCATAACCCATGGTTACATGAGTTAGACCAGTGAGCTAGCTGATAGAAGAGTTTGAAGCTTAATTAATACTGTTATGATTACATGGAGTTTAATATACAGTTTTTAATATTGTGGCCGCAGAATAATATGTATGATGTACTCTGTCTACACAGTATTAGATTTGCCATGCTAATTTCCTCATTAAGTATCTAACTGTTTACCTCCTGCTGAAGGAAATGAAAAGAACCCAGTGTTGCCGAGGCCAGAGGATGAGCCGCCAAACGCTGGGAAGTCATCTGGATGAAAGACAGACAGAGAGAGACACACTTATGATTGTTTAAATACTGTACTGTTAGGTTAAATGTAATATGACAGTAGGTTTTTGTGAAGCTAACTAACAAAGAAGTTGAACTTTAGTCTAACAAAGGCATCTTCTGGTTTTCAGAGCTTACGTTTACTTATTGCAACACAGGTGAATTAAAAGAAAGGGGGGTCAATATAAAATAAGATAAAGAAAATAATAATTTAAACTGACAAAAATTACAAATGAAAAAACAGCAATTAGTGTAAATACAAGAATATTTCATTTTGAACTACATAAACTTTCAAAATCAAATCAAGCTACTGTAACTATAATGATGTATAACTTACCAAATAAGCTAGAGACGGGATCCTGACGACCAAAGAACTCTCTGAACACCTCATCTGGGTTGCGGAATGTGAAGGTGAATCCTGGGAAATCTGATGATGCAAAGCCTGAACTGGAGGAACCTGGAATATTACGTCGTTGTGGTCAGGTATATTTAGCAGCCAGAACAGGGGGAAAGTGAGCAAAATGAGAGGTGCAGGGAAGTGGGAGGGAGCAAAACATGAGAATGAGACAAAAGGAGAATAAGTGGGACAGGGGTGAAAAAATAATGAGAGCCAAGGTGAAGGGGAAGAACAGAAAAAGAGAAAGAAGATGAGAAAAATACTTAACACATTATCAATCAATTTATCAATTTAGCTGGTAGAAGTCACAATAATGGATGTTACAATATGTCAGTAACTCATTGCAGCAGGTTTCTATTTACCTGGGTGTCGTGTTCTGTCCTTTCCAAATCTGTCATACTCATCACGCTTACCCTCTGTAGCGGAAGAGCAGTACGATTTAGTGGAATAAAAAGTTATCGACACAAACACATCTCTCTTTTTCTCACACAAACACTCATATATCACCACAGATCAATTACCAGCCATCTCAGAAGAAAAAAACACACACACACACACACACACACACACACGAATAAACACATAACACATAAAGAAACACACTGCCCTGACTTACTGTCAGAGAGGACTTCATAGGCCTCAGCCACTTCTTTGAACTTTTTCTCTGCTTCCTCCTTGTTGTCTGGATTTTTGTCTGGATGCCATTTCAGTGCTAGTTTCCTGTACCTGAATGCACAACACAAACACTGACTCAAACACACAATCAAATAAATATGGATAAAGACGTGCAATGATATTATGTTCTCTTCGACAACAAGTACAACTAAAGATGCATCATGAAGAGCCTTGGAAAAAAACGACACGTCTCCATGTTTTTGAGAAATGTGAAATTTCAACAGAAACATGGCCTTATTACTTATGAATTAGTGGAAAAAGTCCTTTAACACTGAAGACAGACTTCCAGAGTGCTTACGCCTTCTTGATGTCGTCCTCAGTGGCTGTTTTAGACACTCCCAAGACATTATAGTAATCCACCATGTTGGTTCCTGTCGTTCTTCACCCCTATAAGGAAAAATACAACTTAGTTTCCTCAGTGCGTTTGGACATTTCTGCTTTCTGATTAAAAAAAAAAAAAAAGACTTTGAAAAACTTTGGTATCTCTGGTATTTCCTAAAATCCAAAAAAGGAAAAGAAACAGTACTGTGCTCATTATTTATTTAATTTCCAGAGAAGCGTTCATACACAACAGCAGCTGTCTAAGGAATGTCCTAACAGAGCAATGTATGATGTAAATATATTTATCATTCTGTACACTAAAGTCTTGACAAAAATACATTTTATAAACGTGTAATTTCCTATTTTGAAAGACATAAATCTAGAAACATATGGATTACCTATCCAAGAGATTTAACTTTTTTTCCTGTCATGACCTTTTCTCAGGACTGTGTGGGCGTGAACAGACAAAACTTGGTTAACATCTCCCTCACTGTCCTGTTAGTTTTGACACATCTGTTCGGTCAACTTCCACTATCCATGCATGTTGTCCAATAACATCGTGTAATTCCAAGCAAATCTGCAAATCTTTAACATAAACAGAGAGGTAATCTGTTGGAGCAATGAAACCACCTGTGTGGTGGCTGTCTTTAGTGTTTGACAATATTTGCCTCATCTCCGTTAGTAAAGTAAATAAAATGTATTGAACTTATATCTTTACTGTTGAGACCCGCAGCAAAATTAACATAAAATGCATGTCAATATTCAAGTTATTTCTTTTGGGAAATAATCTAAATTAGTTTCTAGTTTATTTGACAAACTTAAATGTGCATACTGATACACAAATTAGATTTTAAGGTGTAGCAGTTACACTGTAGAGCAGGGGTCATCGAATATGACTTTTTCAGGGCCGATACCGATTATTAGAAATCAAAGAGACTGACAAATTATATTTAGGGCTGAGAAAAATTCTAACGACTACTGGAATAAATACAATTTACTCAAATACTGTTCTTATGTATAATTTTCAGGTACTTTACTTGAGTACTTCGATTTTCTGCCACTCTATTATTCCTCTCCATTTGTATTTGATATATTTAGTTACTAGCTACTTTGCAGATTCAGATTATTCACTGTTTTTAGGCTGTTAATTGTGACGTGTTGCCGATCATTGTGTGAGAGGATGTTGCATTACATTCAACTTAGCAAATGAGTTATGAATAATGGCACCAATAATTGGCCAGAGTTGATAGTCTGCCCCAACGTTCTTTAAATGTTACACACAAGATATTAAACAGGATTTCTGTTTTCTGACTATGTATATACAAGTCTACTTCTATTTCTTACCTTTTTACTATATATATTGTTTGTTGTTCAACTGAACCTTCCTTAGGCTGCTGTGACACAGACATTTCCCCACATTAGCATGACAAATAAAGAAATTATGAATCTGATTTTGATTCTGATTCAAATAACTGATGGCAATAACTTTTGGCACAAGTGCCTAAAAGTCCACCTGCCAACTGCGTCCTTGAAGTGATCACACCTCAGTACAGTCAGTGGTTCCATTATAGCCACAGACTCAGCATGCTCACCACCATGCCAATCTCATTAGTGGTCTCTGCAACAGTTTCGGGGCTGAGAGGGGGTACTTTCCACAACTGAGGTTTTAATAACTAAACTTAACTTTCTCTGTCCCCCCTCTAGAACAGCCGTGCGCTCACACATGTATTATTACTATGTTATTTCGAGCTTCATGGCATCTGACAACTGCTGCTGACATGACAGTGGGCCCACACAAACTAACACACACGGGCAGATGCACTGACAGGCGCTGCTGCTGTCTATATCCAACTATTATTATCGAAGGTAACATTATTTAGTTATGCGGTTGGCACAGTATTTATTATTGTGGCTAAGTTGGACGACAGAGGGCTAACTAACAGGTTACGAGTAGCTTAGCTTTGTACCTACCGTTAGCCTTGAGCCCAATTAATGAGCAGTTGGTATCCAACACTGACAATGAATTGTTATGATAGCGGTGTCCCTGGAATGTGCTCCCCCTCTTCTACCAGACAGCCTCCTCCCTCTTCAGCCGTCCACCGCCCCGACGCGAGTATGTCTGCAGTGTGCCGCCGTGCCTCCGTCGTCCTAACTTACTCCACGGGTCCCACCGGGGGGAGACGAGCGCACGGTCCGCCCTGTTTACACCGTGTGTCGCTGGACCGAGCTGCCCCGCGTTACGTCACTCCCAGCTAACTGAGGGGGAAAAAAAATAGAACATCTAGAACATGCCAGCGTTCGAAGCTGCGTCACCACCCCCACCCTGCGCCAACTGCAGCCTGTTGCTCCGCGATAAATGGGCGTTAAATCCCCCCCAAAAGAACGGCAGCCACCATTCAGGTCAGACGCATAGAGTAAGAAGAGTAAGATGATATTTCTGAATCATTTAATTTCAAAACTCATTAAAGGTGCAATATGTAAGAACTGACCACCTATCGAGTGTTCTACTCAAAACAGTAGGGGGCAGCATATCACCCACGGAACCGCTAATTTATGCTAACTTTAGCTGCCATTAGCTCAGTTGGCAGCAGCTAGCAGTCCGTGCTGAGAACTGGTGCTGTTTTTTAGGTTACATTTGTCGGCCTGGCTTTACTGGGTTTAAATTGTCATGACAGCCCGACCGGCAGGGATTTACCCAAGCCCCCAGGAAGTGGGTCTGGGTTTGTAGCTTTATCTTATGTGGGCAAACCGTGTAACCACAACATCATGTAACTACAGCGTCACGTAACTACAGCGTCACGTAACTACAGCGTCACATAACTACAGCATCAGGTAACCTGCAGCCCAAAAACACTTTTTCCATAAGCTAACATTGTGAAAGAAGAGGGTGTGAAATGGTGGATACACTGTGGGGTTTACATCACTAGCACAGGAGCTTTGGACCAAGACAGACTGGGGCTGTGTCTGAAATCACTCACTACTCCCTACAAAGTGCACTACATAGTGACTCTGCCATTTTGTAGTGCTGTCTGAATGTCTAGTGGGCAGGCAATATTTACCGTCATGCATTGCGCGGAGTGAAAAATGGCGGACGAACGCATCGTGGTCACGAAGAGGGAGATGATCTTCAAATGTGAGTAATTTTAATATAATTTTCTGATTAACATTTGAGGATGTTTTGAAGTGTGTGTTAACAGTTGCTTAGTTGTGTTTATGGCATAATTCAGGCTAGGGACACTCGCTAATGTTAGCTGACTGTTAGCTAACTGTTAGCCCTCTTCCCTACAGTAATTTGTAATTCCCATTAGCATCGGCGCTAAGTGAGAATGGGAGGAGTGTAATCCAGAGCAGACAGCGCAGCAGCGATACGCCCGCGCAGCTGTTCCCCACAATGCAGGTCCTGCTGAGGCTGTTCACCGCTGTCATCTGGAGCGTCTTCCACAGGCTCCAGTATGTCCCCATCCCTGATGCAGAGGTTGTGCATAATGGCACAACAGGCAATCACCTTGACGGCAAATGCAGGGTGCATCTAGAGAGCCTTGAAGAAGACCAATCGCCATCTGGACTTCATGATGCAAAAGGCCCGTTCTTTGACTGAATGGGCCTTTGCATGGTGCCGGTTAAACCGTCCTGCGACCACACCCCTCACAGACTCTCTGTAGGGGGTTACAAGGGCAACTGGATGGGACATGCAGGGGTATCCACCATCCCCTAGGGTGCAGTAGCCCTCAAGTGGATACAGGCTCTGGACATACAGAGGGCTGTTTTTTAGGACTCTAGAGTCATGCACTGACCCTGGATAGTTGACAAATATGTCCAAAAATTGGCACTGGTGGTCACACACTGCTTGCAATTGTATTGAATAGAATAATTTCAGATTGAAGTAGCACTGAGTATCTGCACTGAGTGGCTTTATGCGAACATTGCAGCCATCAATGCTGCCCACAACCCTGACAAATGCTTGTGATCCAGCCAGGCGTGCAAAGCCAGCACCAATTTGTTGCAGGTCATCAGAGGGCGGAAAGCGGATGACTCTGTTCTTTATTTTTATTATTTTGTCAGCAACCCTGTGGATGACGTCATGCACTGTGGACCGTGGGATGCCAAATGCTCTAGACACAACACGATAGGATGTCGCACTCGCCACCCAAAACAAGAAGACCATAACCTCGAGGGCATGACCCCAGCCATGGTCAAACGAACAGTGGAGGACGTGGACAAGATGGGCCACTATGGGTCTGGAGAGGCGGAAGTCCGGGTGGAGGTCACTTTGGCCATCAAAGTACAAGGCCAAAACAGGGAGCTGGTGTTTCATGCTGTAAAAAAATAAATAAAACTGATAATATAGTTTATAGTATATATAGTATAGTGCGCAATAATAATTATTTTTAACTTATTTGGTCATGTATCTTTTTATGAGCTACTGGACACCTTAATTTCCTTTTAAGGGATGAATAAAGTATTTATCCATCTAAACTGATTTAAGAACAAAGTTGTGCCATGTCTGTTTCCACAGGAGGGGGCGTAGTCTGACAATACGAGTGAATTATTGACACTGACAATACATCAACGATTTAGTCTAAAATCTCAAATCCTTCATCTTCATGCTTACAATCTGACGACGTCTTGCTAGGTTAGCAAGAGCCGCAAATCTCACTCTTCTTCTTGTTTGCTCTAATCTTTATCTCCTTCCGATCAATAGTATCTGGATGATGGTAAGAAAAATACAGATAAATTTATGCTTGGTGGCATTTTCGGGAGCTCTTTGCAAAATGTGAGGTAAATGGGGTCTAAATATAGCTCTTTGATCGCACAGTACAACCTTCACAGGACAAGAATATGAACAAAGAGACAAAAGATGTGGCGCGAAAATGGTGTGTATACGTATACATGTATATAATATATATATTTCATATATATTCGGGATGTACATTAAAATGCTTGTGTTTTGACTCAAAATTAATGGTTAACCTTTTAAATACTCAATTTATTATGGATAGTACACTGCCGGCATCGATGTATGTTTCAACTGCGTGCCAGCAGTGACGTCATTAACGGTGCCTTTATCTGAGAGCCATGG
>OMLP01015475.1:22248-32408 GCA_900302685.1 Spondyliosoma cantharus | reverse complement strand
TATTCTATAGATTTATTAATATCAAACGTCTTGCATCTCCAAGTTGCACCAACAAACATGCCAAGTGTGAATTAGACTTGACGAACGGTTTCTAAGATATGTGAACTACAGACAGACAGATGGACAATTTAATCATGCTTTAGTTTCTAGAAGCAGATTCTGGTGAGCATGCTAACTTCAGTAGTTATCTCTGCAACACAATACATCATAATGTCAAAGCTGTTAATTCTTCATATTTTGATCATTTCACTTTCAATTTGCTACACCTTTTAATATCAGCTGATGTAAGGTTCCAACTAAATATTATTTCTATTACCTATTACTATGACAAGGTTTTCTATGGTTCAATATTGAAACTTAAAAAATGTAGTCTATAAAATGGCAAATAATTGGAATTGCTTCTTTTAAATCTTTATTTAGTGTCATAAATGACAAAGATGAGCAGCAAATCCTCACATTTAAGAAGCTGGAACCAGAAACTGTTTGACATTTTTGCTCTAAAAAGTCCTGAAACGATCAAAATAGTTGATCGACTAATCGACTGACTGCTGATATATCCAGTTTAATTGCTAGAAGTCTTTAAAGTATCTATTAGTGGACTTCGAGTAAGTGTAATTCACTGGATAGTCTGAGTCAAGGTGCGTGCTTATTAAACTAATTAAATCAGAGAAGAGGATTGCTGGTGGTGCGTTTCCCCCAATAATCATAATTCAAATTATCACATTGATTCAGAGGAGTAAGTTAATGTTTTTCCCAACGATCCCTGAGACACACAGTGGCGAGGAAATTATTACTGTGCAGTTTGCTGACTTGAGGCTGTCGAATGAATCTCAGGCAGGTTAATTGCTTGCTCACCGAGGGAAGCTGGGCCAGTGTTTTTGGAGTGAAAATGCTCTTAATAAGTAAACAAAAGCCACAATTGAATTACCCGCAGGATTATTTCACTCAGGGCAGGGTTATAAAAAGTCTTTAATAAGTAAACAAACGGAATAACTCGCGCGTTGTCTGACTCGAATAAATGGACTTTGAGTTTGTTTGGTTGTTAAGCTTGGGAACGTTTCAGAGCTGACAGTGATCTGGACTCCCCCGGCTTGTTAGTTTAATCAAACACCCTCGTGGTTGATTACTGAAGTCTTACACCGCTTCTACAGAAATCCCTCCTTCTATTCCCTTCAGATGAACTCACAGCATGGCGACGCACACACCCAAACGCGCACAGGATCAAAAACGCTCCAGTTGACTAACTGTTTATCATGCTGCCAAGAGTAAAGAGGTGGTAATTACAGCGTAGCAGTGTGCAAGTGTGTGTCGGACTTTCTGCCTCTCTGTGCACACTTGAATGTGTGAGTCTTTCTATGTGATCCTGAAAAGGGCTGCGTTCGAGTGGCATCTCATTTGACCAGATATGAGGTTATGTGTCCGCCCTAGAGCCTACAACTACCAACGAGCGATTATTTTCTACCATATGAGGCTCAATCAGCTGACAGACAAGCTTTTACAAAATTTTAGCAACTCACCAATAAAGCATCTTGGTGTTTCATTAGTGCATCAAATCCAACAAAAATTAGCAATGAAATAGCCATTATTGTCAACACAGGAGATGGTGAGATTCTCGGACACCACATTTAACCAGACATGAGCTTATATGCCCGCCCTGAAACCTACAACAGCCAATGAGTGATTGCATAGACAGGAGAGCAATTCTTTGTTCCCTCCCCTTTCCCCAGAGCCACCAGATGACTGACACATCATGTATCCAATGAGATTTCACATCCAGCAATATATACTTGGAAATTATGCATCTTTATATCGTTTTTATGCATTTTTCTCTTTGTATCAGCTGTTTTTCCACCTAAGCAGTTGATTTTGACTATTTTATCTGCACAAAGTGAAAATGCAAATAAAGGAAATACAGTACTATGATGAGTTCATGCTTCTGTTACTATCAAGCAGAGCGATGTTGAGGTCATTATCAAACTCCAGCAGAGCAGATCGCTAAAGCCTTACATTTACAGTAATCCATCCTTTATTTCCTGACTTCACGGTGAACTCCCAGCAGGAACACACACATATGCAAACACACAGAATCGCACACATGAGAGTGAAAAGACAAAGCGTTCCGGTTGACTAACTGTTTGTCACGCTGCCAGGAGGAAAAAGGTGGTAATTACAACATACCAGTGCGACTGTTTTTGCCTCTCTATGAACGTGCGTGTGCCTCTCTGTGTGATTTCTGCGCGTGTGTGTGTGCGGTGTCATCTGAGCAGTGCTCGTTAAGCTAATGACTCCGCCCTCCGCGGGATAGCTCTCCGCGGGAAACATGCATACATTCATCGCCGCTGGCAGCGCAACAATACAGATGCCATAGCAACTGTAGCTGGGATACAATACTGTAGGCACCGAGGTCCTTGGCAGCCTGGGCGCTTCCCCAAAAAACTCCCAGTGAGCCTGGAGGCAGCTGGAGCTGACACATGGCTACAGTGGTGCACACACGCCTTGTGTGTTTTCACAGAGGAAGTGTGTTTATGTGTGTGTGTGTGTTGGAGAGAGAGGGAGAGGAGAGCATCAGGTTTCCGGCTCCATGTATCCACCCCCCCACTGTCGAGCAGTTGTATCTAACAAACCTCGGTTAGGGCTTTCATGATCGAAATTGCAGCTGAGCGTTCGCCTGCGGCGGCTTTTTTGTTTGCCGTAGCCTCTGTTTCTACGGAGAATTGAAAGGCTGAGCGGAAGAGGCTGTGACGCAGCATCAGTGTCAGTGGAAAACAATGATGCTGATGAAAAGTGGATGGAGAAAATGTGTCAGTGGGAGACGTGAAGAATTAATGGATGGGTTGAGTTTGTCAAAGGCGCATCGCCCTGGAATGTGTGTTCTCTTTCATTCAACTGGCTCTATTTGAAGCTTTTCTTATGAATGGAAATGCATGCAATATCTTTCCTGTAGGTTGTTCTTGAAACCGCCCCTCGTCTCCCAAACTTGGGGCCGAGAAACCCTGAAGAGATCTCAAGATAAATCGGTCAACGTGATCTGAAAGAAAAGGAGAGGGAGTCACATTAACCTCTCACACCTCTTACGTTCCATCGTTGGCGAATATTTTACCTGCACACAGCGCGACGCAAACAGCTCGTGACGTGGGGTCACGACTTCATTTTAAAAGGCTCACAAACCCAAAAGGAATCACTGGACCAAGGTGACCTGCACACCTGTTGGTTTCTAATATAAATGCCCCATGAATATAAAGCATTTTAGTTCTGCCTTGTTTTGTGTTCGCTCTGACCTTTTCCATTCAAACCCAGAGCTGTAAACTTGAGGTGATATGGTCTGCATTCCCTTGACACGAAAAAGAGGTATCAGGGTGATAGGTCCTGACTGTAAATGTGATTTTCACTCATTTTTTGACAACAAGATCTTCTAAAAGGACGCAAATGCAACAAATCTGATGATATGTTGCCGTGATTACCAAATAGTCTCACGTGTCCGTGGTCTAAAGTTCACTTGGCGGCTTTCGCATCATGTTTAAATGCAGCGAAACAAACAAGAAGACACGCCAAAATCCATTTGAACCAAAACAAATATGTCAGAAGGCTCACACGGAGCGGTCCATTTACCCTCTTACTCACTCATGAAAAACGTGTGTGAAGTGTTCATTTTCAGTGAGGTTGCTGTCTAATTTGAACTTGTTACCATGTAAGCCTTTTAGAATGTGGACCCATTGTGTTTTCCAGCTAACAGGGGGCAGCTATAGGTTATTTGCAGGCGTGTTTTTGGATGAAAAAAGAAGTTTGAACACAGTGAAATAATAAATATCTCAGACTCATATAGATCAGTGCCAGAAGCACTTGCTGTGCAGAGCTTCTGACAAAAAACTGTAGACTGTAAACTTTCAAAAAGAGCCCAAAACCATGTCTGCACTCCAAATAGTCCAACAACAGCTTTGAATTTACTTTGAGCTGGACTGGTTCAAGCGTTTTCAGATCATTTTACAAATATTTTCAGGAACGGTAAGGTGTTTTGGTCTTCTGATAACAGCCTCATAACAAGCCTTAATGTTTTTTTTTGTAAAGAATTGCCTCCTAGTATGGCTTAATCAAGAAAGCTGGTGATTAAGAGACCAGGTTTGGTGTGTGTGCACGCATGGGTGCCGATACAGCACACACACACACACACACACACACACACACACACACACACTCACACAGGTGCTTATATTAACACATGCACACACACTTAAACACATTCCTATACGTACACTTGAGAGAGCCGTCTCCTTAATGGCCCCCGCTCTCACGTCCCCAACTGCGATAAGTGAATTTTAATTAAGAGAATGTTGAGAATTGTAATAAATTATTTTAATGACCTGCAAATGGTTTTTGCTTCTCTGCGGAGAGGGGAAGCAAGAGAGAGGACACACACGAGTGGTTTCACCGGGGGGACGGAGGGGAAGTGTGTGTCGCGACTGTCGGCGCCAAATTACACAAATCAGTCTGTTCCTTTTTAGTGACTGACTGTTAGTCGGTGTTTAGGGGTCATTTATGGACCAGCCAGTCCAAAACTTTAGATTTATTCACTTTTAATGATGCAAATGTTATTGAAAACAGAACTTCTTTTAATTCCTGGTTATGCTTCTCATGTGTAATATTCTGTTTTTCTCCTAATTGGCACTCTTTACGTATAATGTGTAGTAAATAATTGAATGCGCTTAAGTCTTTAGCTAATGTGTGTGTGTGTGTGTGTGTGTGTGTGTGTACCCGGGCCAGCCAAACTAGGAAGCAGATTGCGGTGATTTTCAGCCAGCTGGTCCGGCTGTGTTCCTATCTGTCACCCCTGCCAATGCACGCTCGCGCACAATCTCACACATACTTACACACACGCGCAGGGGGGAGGTCATCGCCGAACCAATCAAAACCCCCTTAACGAGGTCCCCCAGCCAATGAGAGCGCAGGATCCCTGCCATTCCCTGCGCACCCGGCTGACTAATGGCCACGCTTAATGACGCTCGTGATCGACGTAAAATAAAGGCATATGTTCGCTCGCCGACCACGCGCCAGTAAGAAGGGTTGCGTGTCATGTGGGCAGACTCCCTCAGCTGCCGGGGATGATGCACTGTGTTGTAGGATTTTGTTTTGCTCTTACAGGTTTGGCAGGCGGGAAGTTGGCAGAAGCAGACGAGCCCAGAATAGAATTATGATATTCCCAGGTCTGCTGGGGGATAATTACGGTGCAGTCAGAGGAAAAACATTTCCGGCCAGCGGCGAGAATGCACAGAAACACAGAGGATGCTAAACTTCACTGGACACATGGTAATCAGAATTCCCTTATTTGAAGCATCCCGCCAGGTGAGATATAGACACACATAGCTCTGAATCTCATCACAGAAAGCGGAGAGCGCCTTCTGCGGCGCCCTCGGAGCAATTTGGGGCCCTCTGCGCTTCGCTTTAGGGGCTGTTCAGCAGTCATGGTGGGCACGCCGGATGAAAAAAGCAGACGCTCTCCCGTCCCCAGATCCCGGCTGAAATACAACCTCCAGGCAGCCCCGGTAGATCAGCCCAGCTGCCCTCAGGTTATTGGTAATCCTCTCCACCTCGGGGGCCTACCTGTCTCCTTGAGGACGTTAAAACAAAACTCTGCGCGTTTTCCAGCCCGAGTCCTCACTTTTCCCCTCACTTTTCATCACACACAGAGGAGCTGCAGGACGCATGTATGGAGAATATAAACGAGGGCTACACATCCCTGATGTAATAGCTTAAAGCAATCAGTTGTGTTATTATATTCTGGGGGTGGAGGGTGATGGATCCTGGGTCAACGGTGAAAATGTGTATGCAACAAGGTATTTATTTCACTGAGAGCCTGTATATCTGAGGCTAAAAGGACTATTTCAACAGGAAATTAAATGAAAATGAACCAAGAGGTTAACCTAAGATTCTGTGGCTCATTATCTAACAGCTCTTAGCTACGTTTTACTGAAGCTTTGGACTTTCTTAAAAAATAAGAGCTCATGTCCTTCATCTTTTGCCTTTTCTGATACAATGATTAGCGACAGCAAGTGAGCTAATACCTTACATGTGAAAGTGACTGATGTCGATTGGGCTACGTCCCGTCCCCAGCTTTTTAGTGATCCTGGCCCTATTAAGTTTAGACTGCATTCACCAAACACATTATTTAGTCAGTGTTTCCCACACATAGAGCTAACCTAGCCCTTAACTAGTTGTCATCTCACTAACTAAAAACGAAAAAGTCTAGTTTGTGTCCGAAATCAAGGACCTGTAACAACAGCAAAAGAAGATGCAAACCAAGAATTATAAGTGGTGGCATCATTTTAATTATAAACTGCAAGCTAGGCTACATGTCTGACAAGTTTAACAGACGTTGCAGCGGTAACAAACAGTCAGTTCTATTTTCTAACCTATTCGACACATATCGGCAGTGCTGCAACTAGCTAGCGATGTCCAGCAGATCCAGAGGGTTGCCAGATCTTCAGGTCAGGTATCTCCATCAAAATAGCCCACCTTTGAGAGGAAACGCACAAACCTGGCAACCCTGCATTGACTAGAAATACCCAAATGTACTCCCATGGTTTCATGTCCTTTATCACAGTGGTACATCTTAATAGTCTTCAAAGAACATGAAGTGTCCTGTATTGAAGTTATGAGTTGACTTTTTATAATTAGCCTTCCTCTGAATTCCTGACACTCCGCACTTATCTCTCACTTCAGCAGACCTGCCAGCTTTATTTCTGTGTGTAGCATTTAAGTTCGGAAGGACTCCAAGAACGGAATATACAGCAACAAGTCAATCAACCGAGAAATTGATGCTTTACGAATGCAGGTGTTCTTGTAGAAGCACTCCAATTCACTTAAACGGAATATTATTTACCTATCCTCAATTTACCGACTAAAGAGGCTTGAATCACTCTTGGGCGTGTGGGGACAGGTGTCTGACAAACTACCGACACTTCAGCTTTCGTCTGTCTTTCAGCCTTTCTGTTCGTCTTTTGTTGTGTTTGTCTGACACTTGGGGACTGTTTTTTTTTTTTTGTAAAATTGGCACCCATGTCGGTGAAAGCTGATTGATGGCAGCTCTCGCTTTTAAAGTTAAGCCCAGCTCGGGGATCGTTTCAGATTTAAAGGGATACCTTTCTCAGTAACACGGACGATTTATGAAGTCACAAATGTTCCCAAACTTTTGAACATTGCAGCTCAAAAGGTGTTTTTTTTTTTTGGGGTTGTTAATGGAACAGTTTGAGGTTTATTCATCATCCAAGCAGTGCTGTGTGGTGGACACTGTCTGCTCGTTGGAATGATGAAAATGTGTAGCCGACTGAAAGACCTCGACCTTAATCCTCACAGTAGGAATGTGTCGGTAAAATTCCTTTCAGATTTCATAACTTTGCTGCATTGAACACATTTTTTTACTGCAAAGCTCGGATATGAACTCTATTAAAGAATGCGGCTATGTGGAGAGTAAATAGCTGATGCTGTATATATGTATATGAGCAAGCTTCTTCACCTTACAACACGTACTGATGCAGTTGCGCCTCATGTTCTGGCACCAATAAAACCCGCTGTCAGTCCTTTCAGTTTTGCTAATCTCGCACTGAAATCCTGCTCCCTGTTTTCGACAACCAATTCTGCAAGTTTTAAACGGCTGTGTCCCTGTGAAGATTATTGAAGTTTAACCTCTCTCCAGGCCTCTGTCTATTTTATTAAGACATAGTTTACAACCTGGAAACCACAATTTTTCCAGTGACAGCACATCCAACAGAGACCTGGATACTATAATGGTCAAGATTTTTTACAGGTCCCTCTAATTGCAAGTATAAATCTGATAAAGTGGCAGCTGGTTGCTTAAGAACAGGAGTGAAGGAAGTTCTCAACTTCAAAAAGAGTACCTTTATTAAAGATTAAAACATACTTAAAGCTGCACTTATCAATATTTTTATATTGACAAATTGGTGAAATAACTATGTAAATGTTTTGTAGTGATGAACGCACAGAAATGTATCGCTTCCTCTCTGCTCCATAGAGCGTTTCAGTGCCTTTCAACTTGCTGTTTTGGTTGGCAGGCCCCCTACGTAAATGTTTTGACGCCTGCATCAGTGTCAGTCCCAGCGGGTAGCGGTTTTCAGCAAAAAAGCTAACATAAATCCACTGCCAAACAGCAGACGTACAAACGTAGCAAACTAGGTGGTGAATATAGTGGAGCATTTGGCAGCTAAAGAGAAAGATATTTTAATCAGGAGTTGGTGGAGACCAAAAACAGAGCTTGAAGGGGTTAATGTGGACCCAAACATGACTCCGAATAAATGCTGATGTTGCTCCAAGTCAGCCGGATTTTTTGATAGGCAACTGTTTCCCGTGAAAACTATAAAGGTGTTAATGTTGAGCTTGTTCTGCTGCCGCCATGTGGCTGAAAAATCAGTAAATGTAGCTTTAAGTTAAAAGAGAGAAGTTACAGTATCAGGAGTGAATTTACTATTATGATTAAAAAACGTTATTACTTGCGCCAAGGATGTTTTCTCCTGTGTCTGTTTGCTGATTTGTTGGTTTGTCACCAGGATTACAAAAAAGCTACTGAATGGATTTCCATGAGACTTGGATCGAGGATGGGATCCGGCCCAGAATAGACCCCATTAATTTTTGGTGCAGATCCAGATAAAAGGACAGAGGACTCCGCTGAGTGCTGCTCTAGTTGTTGATGCATTAAAATGTAAACAGAAAATACAAGAAAAGCAACTTGCCAAAATGTACCATACTGAGACGGACATGTAAGCTTATTTCTGGACTATTGTCAGCTCCAATCAGCTGGAAACATCTGGGCAGTGACAGTAAAAGCGAAACCCCTCTGTCATCTATGACCTTGACCCAACATCTAACACTCAGCAGGCCCAGCGGCTCTGCTCGGAGGCCAGTCGAGCAAAACTGTGGTTGCACTGGGCAGCTCCCAGGTGTGAATGTGTGTGAATGTGTGTGAATATAACCTTCTTTCTCCTTGCCTGCCGCTATAAACAACAACAGCACGTTCTTATCGGAGGTGTGGAGTCCTTCTAACTTTGGCTCTGGTGTTTTTGATGACTGCCGACTCATCGGGAATGCTCGCTGTCACGCACAGTCCGCTCGCGCTCAGGCCAGTCAGTGCATTATCCTGTCAGTGGAGTTTAATGTTGAATAGATAAGCCCGCACTTGACAGAACTAGTTTTATATGACGGATCGCTTGATTCCCATTGCAGACAAACGGCTTCAGCCTCCTGGCCTTCATCACCGCCTGTGAATAATGGCAGCTCCTCCTGTTCTTATACAGGGAGGATACGCATTAACACTCATTCTGCTGTTATCACCTGAGGAGGGATCTTCTAATGGGCAAAATGCAAATGTCTTCATTCAATATTCATTCCCGGTGTTAAATATATAGTATTTATATGCAATAGGAAGCAGGCTGGAACAGATGCACATTAAAAGATGAATCTCATAGGGACATATTTTTTACCCAAAAGCCCCTCTGGTGTGCGGCTAGATCTTAGATTGGATAATACCTCAGTCAAATGTATTACGTTTTCAGTCTAATGTTTTGGCCTGCAACCTTAGATATATTTAAATCAGCCGGATGTAACGTTTGACTTGTCTTCCACTCCACAACTCACGGATTCCTCGGCATTTAATTGTTATTGGTTCACTGGGATGATATAATGGCTCGAAACATGATTGTGACTCATCAGCCGCATCCAGTTTGTGTTGACACGCGATCACACAGACGACGCACATTACGTTCATTACACCATCAACCTCGTCTCCTCGAAAGCAATGTTTACATGCTGCTAATTTGCGTCGCCAAACACATTTGGAGTGATATGCAATTGCTACCTGGAGTTTGTTGAGCTGCAACCCGCAATCAATGTGCGTAAGTGTTGTGTGGCAGAGATAACTACTGGAGTTGGCATGCTAACCAGCCAGCTCCTCGAGCTCCCAGTCCAAACTGCTAGCTGCACAGCTAACTGAGCTAACTAGCTAAGGGCAGATAGTTAGGAAAGAGAGCGATATGACCCCTCAATGACCTTTATCAGTGAAGAAATATCATTTGAACTTATCTAATAATATGCTATGAAAACACTTGTGCTAATTAAAGATGCAGAACAATTTGTTTCTAAGTTCCTAAAGAATCCCC
>OMLP01015474.1:6782-28351 GCA_900302685.1 Spondyliosoma cantharus | reverse complement strand
AACTATGGCACTAACAGCTTACACTCAATAGAAGATTAGTCAAACCCTTGAGATAAGTTTACAGAAAAAATATTTTTTAGAATGAGACTGGTTGGACTCGACTATTGAGTTGAAAACAGCAACATTACTTTTTTATTTTTTTTAAATCAGGTGGATTTTTAAAAAATAAAAAATGTCATGTTGCTGTTTCCAGCTCAGTAGTGAATGTGTGACGTTCACGCTGAATATTTAAATAGCTATATAGCTTATAATAGCTTTTATACTACTAGGTAACCAAATAATATTTAAATAGCACTTCCAAGTGTCTGTACACCTACCATTAGTAATGAACTTTTATCCACTCCCTGATCACCACGAACCCTAAAGTAAACACTTTCAAACACTTTGGGGTCTTTTCACACTGCTTTGGCAACACATAGAAAGCCACATCAAGTGGTTTAAGTCTCTTGGCAGGAACCAGATTTGCTGCAGGAAAGCGCCTCTTCCCTCTGCCCTTGGTAAAAACACCTGGAAAGGACCTATAGAAAATAAGAGTGTTAAAACATTAACTACCACATCATCTGTTAACTTTTTTCTAATTAAAGGAGGACGTTATTACGAAAGGCGTATTTGAACATCGTCTTACATGACATAGATGAAAAACTTGGCACTGTATTGCAAACCCTCGTCTGCAATAAAGTGCAATAGGCAATCAAACATCTCCCTTAAGTCTTTCACTGGTCATTTCCATTTGAAGTGATGGTCTCTCTGTCTGCCTCTGTTCTCTGTGAAATTGTATCCAAGAATATTTATTAATCATCAATACATCTGCAATGTACAGGTAAAATAAGCCATATGTACATGAATACTAAACCTCAGAACTTGATTTGTTATGCCACCATTGGCTGCGCCCCGTTGTCTTTCAGACGAGCTGATGAACTGCAATAAGCGCCTGGCTGACTATCCTGTAATCACAAATACAGGACAAAGGATATTACAAACCAGCAGCACAAAGATAATGATTTAAACAAAATGTTACAAGACTTTAATAAGCATTATAGGAGTTTGGTGACAGTTATATTATTGGCTGTCCATTCATACTATTTTTAAAACTGTTAGTTTTTAGAGTAAAGTGAAGCAGTTCATAACTAACCAGTTGTTAAATGCACTGTCAGTCAGACATTTCTTGTCAGTCAGACATTTCCTGTCAGTCAGATCACACTCGCTGCCACAGAATTGTGAGTAACGTTTCCAACAGTAAACCATGCTAACACAACGTTAGCTAATAGCTAACGCAACGATAGCTGTTAGCTTGCACACTTAACGAACGCCAGTTCATTAAAAGTTCCCTGTAAATTCTGTTAATATGCAACGTGTCCGGTGACTATTACTGAATTTTACAAACACAAATAGTAAATAAGGAATAAATACACTCACCGAAGTGCCATCACTTCTGTTCTGAGCCGTGCTCTGGCCAGAGCTCACCTGAGCTTCACCGTCTTCATGTTTCGGCGTCACATGACCAATGGAGTATAACTTGATTGGCTGGATGTTGGATGATTTGATACAGGGATTGATTGCTTCTCCTTGGTTACCCGGATGTTGACTCTGAATTTTTTGAGACATTGAATTTTTTTTACACTGAATTTTTTGAGACCTTGAATTTTTTTGCACTGAATTTTTTGAGACATCAATTTTTTTTTTAAAATGAATTTTTGAAAAAGGCAAAAAAAGAGGCAAAAAAATTACATGCTAGAAATTCGATGACTTTTAGATTTCAAAGTCTGATTTCGATGCAAAACAAATTTCAGTGTTAGAAATTCAATGTAAAAAAATTCAGTGGTAAAAATTCAAATTCAAAATCCGATGGCACAGATTTACTTCCGGAACGTTGCTTGTTGCACGAGTTCCTGCCAAACCCATAATACTGATGCACAGGACACAACATGAGAAATGGAAACCGGCGGGTTTGGTGGGCAGAAATCTTAGTTTTAAAAAACAACCGGGTGGAAACCTGACTATCACCGGAGCACTTCCAGCATCCACTACCACCTCAAGCCAAACATGTTGCAGCTAACACAGACAACGCTCCTAGTTCGAGCAGGCAGTGTCGCCAATCCACATTAGACAAGATGACGGGGTTCAGAGCCAAAATGACTAAATCCACGACTGACAAATTAACAAAGGCACTGACAAAGTGGATTGCAGTGGACTGTCGGCCACTCTCGGTGGTACATTCTGGAATGTACTGTACTAAGTGCTGTTTTTTATTTTAATAAACAAAAACAAATCTGTTTGACTGACTAGAAAACATTATGTCATGGCAATGTTGTATGTTTGAAGTAAACATGTATGTATCGCTGTGATCCGACCATCTCACTGAAGTTACATGCAGACACAAGTGACGGGGGGGCGGACCGGCTGAGGCAGAGACACTATTCACTCTGTTACAAAACACTGTACCATCAAAATGATTGGGTAAAAGAAAAGTAAATAATGTTGCATAACTCTGACATATAATTTGACATTATACATACATACATCAGTGAATGCAGTTTGGTCAGTTGCTTTGGAAAGTCATCATTTTAACTGTTTATACATCAGTTGCTCCACAGTAGAATTCAAAGTTATTGAAAAATACTTTCAAATGTCTTTGTATCTGCTCGCAACTACACTAATGTGTGTCTTAAACCAGTTTTAAAGTCTTGCTGTGCATCCCACAAATGCTAAATAAGGGGGTTGAAATAAGGTTTTTACCACAGCAACATTCAAAAGCACCGCTAACTGTTCACCTACACAGTTAATCTGGAATCAAACAGCTTATATGGGCTACTTTTGATTTACTGTATACTACTTCCCTTCTCTGCTTTTTTCAGAATGCAATAAACCCACTCTGCTTCACATTCACATTCTATGAATGTGTGCTGAATACCGAATATCCTTCACAGTAAAATGTCTCCAATCATCTGACTAGGGATTCACATATAGGGAAAGATTTGACTCTATTTAAACTCCTCTAATTACAAGAGCGAACGTAAACATTTTTGAAGATGAAACACTGGACTGAAGGGTTTTAAATTGAGTGAGCATTAATTAAAAACTCTGTACGTCAAACCCCACATTTTGACGGCGAGCACCGACCACAAAAATAACAATCCAGAATTCATCCTAACTGTATGTTTCGGATGTCTCCAGGGCTTTGCTGTTCAGTATCCAGTTCACGATTTTTTGAGCTCCTCATCTAACTGAGCTCCCATTCTCTTTCCACATTGTTTGATTTAATTATGTTATCTATATTTGTCTTGTCTGGATTTTTGTGTGCGCTGCAAAAGATAGACTCTTTGTTAAAGTAGGGCACCTCGCTCATTAGACACTCCCAGGAAAAAAAAAAGAAAAGGCAAAAACTGCGAGAGGGTTTTACACTTCATTATCATTCTTACCAACAAGAAAGTACTCTTCTTTTTTTCTTAAATGATTAAGCAGGCCCTCTCTGGCTCAGCGTATTTAACTGCAGCACTTTCAGACAGTTGTTTTGGAGCCATTAGTGGAGGAGGAGAAAAAGTGGAGCTAACATTCAAACAGAAATGGTGCGCACTTACCAGCAGCATGTTGTCTTCCTCGTCGTGGTTTTTCTAGCATTTTTTTTTTATTTTTTTATCGCTCTCAAGCCGCAGTCCCTCATACATTTAATTTAAAAGAACAAACACGAGTGACACGAGCTGTAATTACAATACACGAGATTCCAATTTGATGTGTGGCTTCTTATTTAACGAGCAAACCGCCGGCATTAACAAATAAGCAGAGAGACTCTTGCGAGTGGTTCTGAGACCTAAACGGCTACACGCTGAACGACATGGACAGGAGAAGAGGTCATTTTAACCTGAGGTTTTAGATGTGAGAATGGGTCTTTCTATGAAATGAAGGGGAAGGAATGTCTTCCTGCCGGGTAATGCAGCGCACCTTATAAATATTTGTGGCACAGAGAGAGACGTTTCTTCAGCCACGGCTTTGCTCTTTGTTGACTCGAGGCGAGAGGGACCGGCTGCTTTCATAAAGAAGAATGAATCTCAGTCAAAATAAATATGTGTCGAGGATGACTGCTGCTTGGCTTAAAATTTAGCCAAGGTTATATAGCATGTAGAAAGGATGGGGAAAAATCTTTGTAAAAACAATAATGATGAAAACATCATCCAACAAATAGATCCTCAAAGGTATGTCTCATCGCTAACTCCATATGTCGAGATAAGGATGTTGTGGTATCGCCCATAAGCCCCAAACCATTGCAAGGTTCACATCACTGCTTGACAAAATCCATGGGTGAGCCATGGGGCCACAGCTTGCTCACAGCCAGAACACTTCCCTTCTCCACTGATTAAGGACTCAACCATACACTTCACTGTCACTTAAAGACTGATTGATTTTTGTTCTTGTTGTTATTTATTATGTCAGGTACCTTGCACATTACACATTTATTATATATTGCACACGTCATGTACACACAAGGACAATTGCTGTATATAGTGTGTATCTTTATTCTAATATTTTTGATTAGTTTTTATTCAAATTCATATTTTATTCTTTCCAATATCTCTTTATTATTGTCTCTGTTTTTTTGAGACCTACTTATTTCCCTCTTCACTGCTGTGTTACCTCCCAAGGGGATCAATAAAGGAACATCTTATCATCTTACATCTTTCAGACAGCACAACATTACATAAAAATTACCATTGGCGCATATTATGGAAATGGAAAATAACTTGTGATGGCGTGAGTACCTGCTCAGCCACGCTTTGAATTTCTTCATTAAAGCTGCTATAAGGAACGTTCATTTTGATGATTCTGGCACCCCCTGTGGACAAAAGCAGTAAGACCGCCACTGCCACCTGATGTAAAGACCTTGACCTGGCTAGCGTGCATTTATTTTTACAGTGTTTGAAAGAAAGACGCTGTGTATTTTTAATTCTACAAAAACGGCAGGATGCATGACAATGAGGTCATGTATGTATTTGTGGCAATCGCAAAGATTTCAACTTGTAATAGTAAGAGCTGTAGTGTATGCCCATTTGTCTTACAATTAGTGATGTGCAATACCATTTATTTGATTTCCAATACTTAGTAACCGATGCTTTGCACAAAAGCTAAATAAAACGGTATTCTGGGTTTTTTAAAATGTGGGGACCTCCTGTTGTTTGAACATCAACATACAAACCGAAGCCTAGGCACATGTGAATTACTTTCCCAGGGTCACTGACCGTGATAAACGTTGCCAATAGCTACACTTTCTCTCTCTTGCTTTACCTTGATAATACCTTGAAGTGCCAAACAGTCGGTCTTGCCTTAGCAGCACCTTTCTTATCCACTTCTTTACACCGACTCTGCATAATCTCCTCATAATCTGTGTTGTGGTGAAATCTCAGATGCTTAAAAAGCTTTATTGTGTTGCCACGGTACCTCACAGTCCTCCCACGCATCATGTACAGTGTCATTCCTGCTCTGAGAGCTAAAAGAGCTCCACAGATGACCCATTGTCACTCCTTGTCAGCAGCACGTTTCCCATGGTCGTAGTTTGCTCACGGTGAAAGAAGTAGTTCTTATTCAACTGGGTATTATTTGAAGTAGATTGTGGTGAAAGCATAGTTACCTTCTACTGTGTCCCTGTTGATAATAAAACACACATCTACTCCCGATTTCCTGGGAGTTTAAATATTTAAATGTTTGTGCTCGGACGTATTGGTTTTACCGGATCAAACTAATCAGCACTGCTCACCATATGGTGAAGTAAACCCCTAAAACACATTGATTCTTTTACAGGTTTTCAGTTCTTTAGTGAACGTACACAAAGAAATGACAATAAAATGACTCTTGAATCTTGAAGGTAGACGAATAAAAGAAATTTAGAAAGTTACAGAAGAGAAGGGAACAGCAACACACTCGTACATGACGTCAGGTCTTCCTACAAAACAGGGAATAACAGGGTCGGCCCGAGGCATAAGCGAACTAAGCTGCTGCTTGGGGCCCCCAATCAAGAAAAAAAAAAGGGTTGGGCCGGCACGGGGGACTAACCACAGATTTCCCTGAAATGTGGGCATGGTATAGATGTAAATGTTTTTCTTTTTAACAAAGTGGAGTCTTGAAGAAGAGTATTCACATTTAAGTTTGATGGACACTGGAAGTTTGTTGTACTGAGGGGACGATAATGGATGTCCTCGTTTGTCTTTGCTGGAGCAGTGTTGAGCCCCGGGGCACAGAGAGAGACCTTCCTGCAGTCAAGACCTTTCAGTTACTCTATCTGGGACTTATACTTCATATAGCAGCACCCAGGGCTAGAAAGAATGGCTCTTGGATCAAAGCAGCACTGTGTGCCCTCAGCCACATATCTCAAGCATAACCGTGCTAATGGGACTTCCCAGACCAAATCATGTGAGTTTGAAAACCTCTAAATGATGGGAGTAGCAGGGCCACTGCACCACCGTCTGAAGGGTTTAGATCTCAGCCCCCAACAGAGATTTAAATTTCAGCAACAGCAGCATGCTGATTCAAAGAATTGCCTGAGTAGCAGTTGCTGTTATCTGAACTTTTGTAATACCCTGGTGACTGTGGCTTAAAAAGTATCTCCTAAATTTTTTTTTTTCCAGCAGTTTTTCATCATGCGGTGGATCATGAGGTCTCCCACTGCACATTTTTAGATAGGAACATCCCCAGGGCAGACAAAATGAAGAGCATTTTTGATATGTTATCTGGTGCGACTATCAGAGTGACAGACCCTGTTGTAGGAGGGTAAGTACTGCGGATAGAGAAAATGATACAATATACAATATTATCCACTGCAGCAAAGATTTCCACAGTCTCTCTCTCCCTCTGGATATTTTCCTATTTATTGGGCACAGTTCCCTGTGTACACAACCGGTTTCGCATGAATATTTAGTAGCAGGCAGACACGGGGAGATTTGTTTGAATGTTAAAAAAGGACAAGATGTCTTTAAATATGTACGAATTGGTGTTAATCTGGATCTCAGCAACAACCACCCTCTGGGAAGTTTGGTTACGTTTCACATTATCGGATGTTTTTTTAATAGTATGATGAGCTAAAAAAAACATCCAGTTATCCGCAGTCCAGTCGACCAAAAAGACTCATTATGTAGAGAGGTCATTGACCTTTGCCATCAGAAAGCCCATTAGGCACTACCGGATGAAGCGCAATACAACATACTTTAAATTCACAAAAACAGAGCGGTACGAAGCGGTTGATGGTTTGTTGTTATCACATTCGGGGGAATATGTCGAGTGTTACTGTCAGTTTCTGGTGTGCCGTTGCCATTCTACTGGCTTGTGGTACCGCTTTTCAACAGCATGCAATTGTTATCAACCCTGTATTTCTTCTTTTCTTATTTATTTATCTCTATTAATCTGTTATCGTCATCCTGTGATCTTCTTGGCATCTGATTCATCCTTTCCTGTTTTTTGCTGTAGATTCAAGCACTCACATAAACACATACAGACACACAAACACACACGCTTGCCCTAACTTCACTGTTATTTTTGTACTACTATTATTTATTGCATTGTTGTTGTTTTTTTTCTGTTTGTTTATTTTCATTTTAAAAGGTACTGTCATTTAATGTCTAGCTTTTGTCATGTAATATAATGTCCCTGTTCTGTATTTAAGCACTAAAAGGCATACAGTTGATGAAGGTCCTCAGTCATCCAGGTCATAGTAAATCTAGGTGCTATATCATAGGTAACTGGACTTGTTTCAGTATCTTGGAGACGCGCCTCCTCTAATCCAAGAGGCTTGTTCAGTTCAAACTAACTGGAGGGAAGAAGGCTGGCTTTTAAACCCTGCGTGGGAGTCGTTAAGGACACGTTTGAGCTCTGAGTTTCAGAGTTGTAAGGGCCACTTGGTCAAACTGGCCTTCATGTGTGTTTCTAAGGCTAGGTGAGCCTGTAAAAGGCATGCAGCTCTCCTCTACAGAAATACCTTTACTGTCTTATTTTAGGGTAGGGTTTGACTATTGTGTTCCTGACGTTCAACTTGCATATAGCACATGAAAAACAACATGCTGATCACTGGCATCGCTGGAAGGTCATTTCTGACTCACAAAACATTGGAATGCATATTTAATATAAAATTACCATTCCAGTTTTTATTTAGTGTTCTGATATCTGATTGTGGGGGGGGGGTTTATGCTCGTGAGAAGTGATACATGGCAGTGAAACATGGGTGACATACAGTGTCTGTAAGAGCTGTGGCACACTAAAAAACAACCTTAGAATCGACATATGCCACTAAAGCAGGAGTGACATCAGATCAGCCACTTTTTGATCTTGGTGCTGCAATGTTTCAGCAGTCTATCTCTTCATAGCCATCTTCCAAAGCTTGTGAAAGGCACACGTCCAGCAGAATGATGTGCCGTGTCATTTTGAATGTGTCCCTCCTCACACTGTAGAATGAGTAATTGTTGAGGAAACCCACAGAGGTTATTTTTTTTTCTAAGATATAGATGTTTCTAGAGTTTGCTCACTTGTCATTGCTAAATAGCTCGTGAAGGACATAGCAGTAAAATAAACAGTTCAGTACAGCTAATGTTGTCCACTCAACATGTTGTGCAGCTTAACTGTCCCTCAATTTTGTGCTCAACATGTTACTCTTCAGGGGGATGATTAGCACGGTTACCGCGAGGCTAGCAGGTGCTCCATCCTGTAATCATGGATGACTCAGCCACCCCCAAAAACCCCTCAGGAAGCCACGATGTTTGTGATGATGAGGAACATTTTGAGCACTCCGAGTGCTGAGTATTTTTCTCAAACATCGTATGTAAATACGCATTTCCCCACTGAAATTAAACTTCAGACCTGCTGCGTGATTTTATTGGATTAAAGTGGTATTAAAGTTGGTCTTCATCTTAGGACAGATCAATAAACATGGCTCGAGCATTCCCCAGGTTTCAACACAGCACTATTTTTTTATTTTTTTTTTACGATAAGGTGAAACAGGATGTGTGTGAATTTGGTGCTGAGGAAAGTGCTAGAGTCAGCACTGACCAGGATCCCTGTGAAACACACCCAGGACCTTGTTGAATCTGTATCAGGCTGTTTTATCCACAGCAGCAGCGGGTGCTGTTCGCTAAGGGCTAATTGGCTCGGTGGATTGTGGGACGAGTAGACGGAATTATTTATGAAAATGATCAGCAACAATTTTACAGGTATGGTGGGTGGTAATTACAAAATGATGTATGTATTGAGATTTCTTTAAAACTACCCCCCAGTTACCACAATAATTAGCTTTAAAATGTATTGAAAACAACTTGCTGTTTCCTACTAAGCAGTTAATAAATAGCTGATAATTAAAACAAATAGTAATAATAACAATAATAACAATAACGCTTGTTTCTGCTTAACGTCTGCTGATCATGCCATTTTAATCACCAGCTAGTTTCTGTCTGACAGCCCTGCAGCAGACCAATAAACTGAGTTGAGATGTCAAAACTTGATTTCCCAACTTCTGCAGGTCAGTCAATCAAAGTTTATTTTCTAACCGTTCACATGATTTCTGTCACTTCAGGACTTCTCAAATGTTTGCCACCATAGATTTCTGATAAATACAACTTCAAGAATCATTAACCAGGTCTGAACGTTTTAAAAACGCTGTGAATCTGAAGATGAATATTCCGGTTGTGTTTCTCTTCAAACAGTCTGGAAATCTTTGATAAAAAAAAAAATCACAGTCTCTGTGTTTTTTGCTAATATATTGATTAAAACTACACTTGACAAATTTTGCCCAGTGCTGATGACACGGTGCTACAGTATACAAACACGGCACTGTTGTGTGTTTGCAGCTGTTTGTATGATAGTTTGTATGCTGTGTGTGACTATACAGTTGATTTGTTTTTCTTCACAGCACATTGAGTGAAAAATGTGGTTACTGTTATATAATTATATCTGAATAAAACAGATAATAGATCATCTGGAGAGTTATGACCTTTCACCTTAGATTTCCCTGAGAGGAAGAAAAAAAACATTCAGATCAAATCCATTAAATTTCAATTTAAGGTTATAATATTTAACCTAGCCCAATTTGGTTTTCCATCACATTCATGCTTGACTACACTCCACAGTTATGAGGGCTTCGTCTTTCTTCAGTAAACTGCCGGTTTACTGTTTGATTAATTGATTTAGATGAAGAGATTTACTTCCTCCCAGCTGGTAAATAGCGCACTGGGGAGGGGGAGAAAAACAAACGATAGCTCTGCTGATATTTCTGCTGAAGGGTAGAGAATATAAATCCTCCTCCTCGAGATGCATGACTGTGCATTTATTTCGAAATCATAATTCAACACTGCTTGCATTTGTTGAACATTGCTGTACACTCATCAATAACTCCGAGGGAAACATTAATTTATGGATATGAGCCAATCATCTGTGTAGGAACAAGTTATTATCGTGTTTTGATAACAGAACCTTCTTCAAACGTTGCAGATTGACCTCTCTCATTTATCCACTGACAATTATTGCAGTCGGGATTCGGTGCCTTTGGTGAGTTGCAGGTGCCCGAAGAAATTTTCTTTTCTGCACAAAAAGCCCTCCATTCTTTGTCCTATTATTAAAACAGAAGTAAACAATGTCGTCACGGTGTACTAGTATTCACTGATCTCTGCTCCTCAAATCTGGGAAAAAAAAACGTTGTTCCTTGTCTCGTAGTCTCTGCAGGTGTGGGAAGTCTGCTCATCAGCGTCTTTGTTCTTACTTTTATACTTTACTTTATTTGTCACATATAATTACAAGTAATTACAGTGAAATTCTTAAAGCTAAAGCTTCTTCTAAAGCTTTGTTCACACTGCAAGCACCCCCGGAATTATTTTTCTCTGCGCTGTTTTGTGTGGATTTGCGTGTCCGGACATCGTTGACCTATCTGCACGGGTTGCTGTCGTAACAACGTAGGAGTCAGTAAATACACACCACAGTGGTGAGCTTTCCAACTCACGAGAAGCACGATAAAAGGGAGATCCATCATCTTGTCCTCCAAACAACTGCACTGTCAAGCAACTTTTCTGGGCACGAGTCCAGAACAAAGGATGCATTGTGTAACTTCTATCTCTTCTTGAGTTCAGATGAAAAGTCTAGACACTTGTTGAAAATGCTGAAATAAAATTTTTTTAAAAAAAGTGCGTTCTTGTTGAAAACAAGAGAAATTTGGACAGACATGGCAGCCTAGTCACAGAAAAGGTGACACTGTCGTTCTTTTTTGAGGAGCGCTGTGTGAGGAGAGATGGACCCTGTGTTTACATCATTGATACTTGGCGCTCACGCAAAGTCTAATTTGATGGACAGTGTTCACCAGATACCAAACTTTTTATGAGACGCTGGTGACCACGTAATCATCACCGTCTTGTTGCCTCTTTACATTCAGCCAGACCCACTTTTAAAAATGCATTACAGAATTACATCCTGGGTATATACGTGTGTATGTATATGTGTTTATAAGAAAACTGTAGGCCTTTACATATTCTGTTTATGTAGCATGAAGGAGATACAAACTTTTATTTAGTTATGCAACCCTGTGTTGTATAATGACAAATAAAGCACTTTAAACCTTGAATAATCTGCCAATACATATTAATACCAAATATTAATAGCCGCATAGCTTTTCTGCACATTTCAGAATCTGATAAAGCTTCTTTTTTTTTGGGCTTTTTTTTTTCATTAGCCTACTTGTAAGCATAATGTCTGTTGACTCATTCTGAATTTTAAAGCTCGTCTTTGCCTCAGGTGTGTAAATAGTGATGAAATCATATCTAATTTGGTGAAATAAGCTCTGCACCAATGCCCCACAGTGATACACCCTCTGAAAGACCCTCATCTCGAGAGCCTGTTGTGGCTAGCGGGCAACTGTGGCTTAAGTTTTCTGATGTGTGAAACACAAGATGAGTAGTCCATGGAGACACTGTATGAGAACATCTCATACTGAACAAGACAAGTTACGTGATTTCTCTTTTGCTTCTGACAGACGACCATAAAAAGTTGCAACAATGACATTGATGAGCAACACCTGCAGAGATTAACGAGGGACGAGGAATGACATTTTGTTTTTCCCAGTTTCACAGAAAAGCAGCTGATCTAAAGGTGGAGAACACGCAGTACTGAACATCAGGACATCGTGACAGATTTGTTTACTGCTGTTTTAAAAATGGGTTGAAATGAAGCAAGCTTTTTTTTTTTTTATACAAAAGATAATTGGATTTTGTTTTCTGTCACCAAACTTAAATGATGGACTTCAAGGCTAATTTCTTATATAGATTCTGATAATTGAAAACATCTCACGCAGGTCTGAAGACATTTGTGGTCGTTACTGATAGAATATGCACGCCCCTGTGTGAAACATTACTGCATGAGATGTTTTTTTTTTAGCAGAGGCAGTCAGACATTCCCTCCCCAATGAAATATTTGTATTACTAATCAAGTGGACAGTTGATAAAGTCAAAGCAACTACCACAAGGAACCACAAGGTATATCTTCTTTGGATTTTTATCTTTGCTCATTAATTCCAGATATTAAACCATACCACTCAAATGTCACCATGCAGTTAAAGGGAGGGTAAGACTGTGCTTTACTGAACTTGAAAGTTTTAGTCGTACATCTGGATGTCAACCCTCAAGCTCGTTGTTGACTAAAAATGCCCGCGTACATAGACTGGAGCTACGTTGTATTACCATCATTTAGTTTTACAGCGCTTTCCCACTTCACTGTTGGCGTGATGAAGCTGATTTTTCTCTCTACCGCACAGGGGAAGGAAAAAAAAACAAACAAATAAAAGTCAACCAAGACGCACAGACAGATAAACAAAATAAAGGGTAAACAAAAGCATTACCGACAAGTTTTTTCACCAAAGAGTCAACTGGTGCTGGCGTTCGCCGCCGCTCGCAATATTCACTCCGCGTCTCGGCTTAATGAGCCCTAGTGAAGCGAACATTAGCTCCACTGCCGGTGCCAATCCAACAGAGATGATGTGTGTGTGCTGCCATGCCAACAGATGCCGAGAGCCAAGGTCAGGTGTATATTTTAAAGGGATGATAATAACAGTGATCAGGAGGATGACAAGCAGTATCCAAACATGATGAATGGCGCCACATCAATTTATATTCATTAAATAGTGGAATTAATTTCTTAAGCTGGATGAACAGCCCCAATATTAATGCACGTTACTCTGTAACTTCGGTCCGTTCGTTCACACAAAGCTTGAAGGTTATGAACAAGAACAAACCACACTTTTTTTCACCAAAGATATCAAACAAATTTGCAAGAATCCTTTAGATTAATATTTGAAAGTGTTTTGAGTGCTCTTGGGTCAACAAAACTACGTCTTTAGTATTTTCGCTCTGCAGCTTCTCTTATTCTCTTCTTAAAGATTTATTTTCTCCCGGCAGACGATGTGACATGTCAGCCTGTTCCCACTTCCAAAGTGTTAAATGCAACAGCCTGGTCTGTGGCCCTACACTTTTCAGTTTGATGCAATAATTACCCCGCTAGCATCACTTCTTGAAGCGTCTCTCTAGACCTGTAGTAGAAAGTGCAAGAAAAAGTGTAGGAGCGGTTTGGAGGGTTGGATGAGTCATACACTGGACCTACCGCCCAGAGACTGGGGTTCGTGTCACGTGTGTGAGCAAGGTAGGATCTTTTCCTAAACCGAACCAAGTGGTTTTTGTGAATATGGTGATCAAACCACTGTCATTTCACAAGGTTAATAATGGTATGTTCCATTTATCTTGGAAGATGTCATACCCAAGTTGATTGTGAAGTCGGAATGCCAGTTCTAGCCAGTTCAGCCATTGTTGGTAATACCAGTTTGCAATTTGTGCAAAAAAAACATCGAAGTGATATGTTCACAAATAGAAGCTGGACAGTGCGTCAGTGTGTTAGACTGATTTAATGAGAAATAATTAAGATGGAAGTGCTAATAAACATCATATTCTACAGCTTTCACAGCTGTTGATGCACAGAGTCTTTTGAAAGACTAACCAGATGTTGCGTATATTATTGCCAACCCTGGAGCCTTTCAGTCCCAAAACTGATGCTAGGTAGAGTGTCATAGTTTGATAGGACAACTGACCAAGCTGCCATATTTGGGAGTTGGTAGCAAGAAAGTGTTGGACACACTGGCTCACTGTTCCAGCTAACTAAAACTAACTGACTAAATTAAGATGGTGAAATTTATAAAAATGTAGTGATGCTATGCCATGTTAGCATTGTCATTGTGAGAATAGTTAACATTAAGCTTAAGGTGCAGCCTCACAGAGCTGTTAACATGGCTGTAGCTCTGCTGAAGGTGGTTCATCCATCACATCCTGTACAGTATCTTGTTTTAACCTAATAAATCTATTACATCCTGCAGTTTGACTAAATGGAAATGTAAGCTTGTAAGCTTTACATTTCATGCACATTTCAAGCACATTATATGCATTTGTTGCCCTGATTGTAGACAGTCTCTTGGGGAAACTGTCTCTGAAACTGACCCTTCCATGACGTCTGCGCCGCAGAGGTTTTTATTTCCATCTTATGCAGACTTTCCTCTATAGCTATTACTGGCATGCATTCATGTGTTTTTCTTTAAGTCATGATGGAGTGACTCTACAATATAACTGAGAACTGAGATTAGCATTTGAATAGATGACAAACACAAAACCAAAATGTCTCCTCGCTGGATTTAAAAACACATTCTGTTTAGTAAGCATGGGAGAGATTTGAATTCATTATACTCCGTCTGCGGATAAGCCCATCTGATTCATCAACAGGGTATCCCTTCCTTTTGATTGTATAAACTCTATCAATCCATACTCAGCCTCTCTGCAATATAATCCCCATTCACCTCCTGCAGTCATTCCGCTGAATCTCTGTGCAATTTCTCCCTGAATTTCACAAATGAAACAAAAAAGAAATCTCACATGTTGTCGTTAAAACCCAGTAAAAACACTAGTGGAGGCAGAATGTCCTCAAGTGTATGGCCACTGATGAGTTGAGGACCATACGGTATTTAAAACAGAATCTATTATTCATGAGACGACAGCAATTTTAGTTTCTGCTCCAAAACAGACTGCAAGTTTATTAAACCCATAATTAGAGCACGGCTAAAGACCATGCCAAGACATTACATTCCATTAATAATCTAATGCTGAGCCTGAATGATGGCGTTTGTCTCGAAAAGGGTGTAAAACTAAGCTTCCCATTCACAATTACACACAGTCTGCCTGCTGTTGGAACCACTAGATGCTGTATAGTTAGTGACAAGCATGCCGATGCTAATTGGGAGCAAATGGCTAATTATGCCCACGATGCTTACCTTCAAGCTATCAGGGTGTTTAGTTTTTTTAAGCATCCAAAGTGAAGCAATTCAAAGCGGAGTCAAGTACCTCTATTCTCCGGCTGTGAAGTCGCAGTGACTGACAGATTAAAGGTGGCTGGATAATCTGAATGCTTAAGACAAAGAACAAAAATGACAAGTATCCACTTCACGTCCGTAATGAGCGTTATTTAAAATAACCGTGTTTTCAGCAGCAAAATATTTGAGTAAATAGTAAAATCAAAGCTTTGCTCTCTCGGATTTTGTTGGGAAGGTAAAACAAAGTCCCGGCATACAATTAACCGTTAGAGTATTCTATTCGACGCCCTCCTTCAAAATTGTAGGTAATGGTGGCTTGAACGATCAGAAAAATGGGGGTCTGCTCTGCCAGATTATGAAGACTCATTGACTTTTTTTGTATGTGATTGGTGACTGCAAGAGCTAATACCGATCGCCTGATTGAGTGCTTGATTGCAGCGTTCTGCCTGAGCAGATGCAATGCTCCATTTCACTCAGAAACCGTTGAATTTGACAGAAAAAGGCACTGCACTCCGAGATGATTCCCAGCGAATCCGACCGGTTGCGTGAGAGTTTGTTGTGAGCACGATAAAAAAAAGAACCCAAAACAAAACAGAAATCTGATTTTTCGAGGAAAACCCTGGAAACCTTCCTCAAACAAAAGAGCCAACATCACAGTCTGCATTCTTGCACTTCACATACCCAGCCAACATGAGGAAACAGGCATGTTGTAAGTCTTTATGGATGCTTACAAATCTTTTCTCACTTGAGATGTGACCTCAGCGAGGAGACAGTACACCTTTGAGTGATCAACACAGCAGGAAGCAGTATTTTCTAACAGGAAAAAAAAGTTCTGGACAAGTTTGCAACTGAGGCGTGATGTAGAATACTAAATGCGCTGGCCTGTGTATGCACGTACTCTTATCTTCATCTTAAGAGTAGACGCCTCAAGATTGAGACTGTGGGAATCTGTTCAGATTTGGTCAGGATGTTCACTTGGACTCAAAGATGAATTAATCAGATTTTGGTGGCCAAAGGTCAAGGTCACTGTCACCTCACGCTGTTCCATTCTTGTAACCGCCATATCTTAAGAACACATTGAGGGAATTTCTACAAATTTGGTACAAATGCTATAGAATTTTTTAGATTTGTTATTAGAATTTGGTGGCTAAAAGTCAGAGGTCAAGGTAGCGGAATGGTAAATGGACTTGCATTTCTATTGTGCTTTTCCAGTCTACCGACCGCTCAAAGCGCTTTACGACACTTGTCAGATTCACCCATTCACACACACGCATTCATACACTGATGGCGGAGGCTGTCATGCAAGGGGCCAACTGCTCATCAGGAGCAATTTGGGGTTCAGTATCTTGCTCAAGGACACTTCGACATGCAGCTACGGGGAGCACTGGATTGGAGCCAGCGACCTTCCGATTCCTAGACAACTCTCTCCTAAGCTACAGCTGCCCCAGGGTCACCATGACCTCGCAATACGCATTTCTCTGCCATAACTGAAGAATGTATATGATAATTACAATAAAAGTTTTACACAAATGTCTAACAGGATAAAATGATGAGGTAATATCTTTCGAAAAATACTGTGATGTCGGAGGGCATCTCTGATATCATAATATTTAGCTATGATATAAGATATAATCACCATTATTAATAGCTCGGCATGAGTAGATAATGAGTGAATTACATTTTTGGGTGAATTTACCCTTTAAGACTGGTGACATACAGCATGAGGATTGTTGTTGAATCTGAAAAATCTTCTGATGTTGTATGCCTGTTGTTAAAGTAGGTTTCTTCCGGTATAGAGACACCGTTGAGTCCAAAATTCCTGTGAACTCCTGTCTAATGAGTTCGAGGGAAAACTGTTCAAAGAGCTCCGATGTTTTTTAAGACGCGGCGCATTCGTGGTTGGTGGCGGAAGGACTGGGATAATGAGTGGTTTCCAAGGCCTAAAGCAGGAATTTCTGACCGAGTGAGGCCTTGATATAATGAAAGGCCATTGGCTTAAAGTAATCCAAGTTTGGCCTCTCGGCTTCTTAGCGGGTGTCAGGACAGACACTGGGAGCAGCTTAATTAGTTACAGTGGCATGAAGCAACGTCCTAGTAAGAACCAAAAACCAGAAAACGGAGCAGCGTAAAGCATCAGCTTACTTAGAGTGTATGCTGTTAGGTTTTTAAAGACCACCTCATTGATTTATTTGAATGGGCTGATTGGCAACTGCTCGAGTCATCTGGCAGCCATCAGGGTTTTTTGAGCATCTGGTGGCACAGCAGCTGTTTAAAGTCAGTTAATGCCGGTAGTGATTTCCTACCTCACTTCATTCAATAATGATCCCAGTCAACTACCGAGCAGTGAGCTGCTGTCCTGTCGTGTTAATTAGTTCAGCATTAATGGTAGCTTTCCATTAGCTTAATTCAAGCTCATATACATGGTCTAGGGGATAGCCGCATTTTCATTCCGTTTGGCTTAGCAAGGCCTCCAGTTAATCTATCATGTCAGCAAGGTCTGAAGCCCTTTACCCACAGTGATCTCTCTTGCTTTGAGTGTTCATCTTTATGCAGGACTGTGTCTATAAGCAGAGATATACTGATGGACTGCTTTTCTCTCTTTGTGTAATAGAGACAGAACTGTTAGTTGTCAGTACAGGATGTTCCTCCCATAGGATAAGGAGGGGAAAAAACAATTTTCAGATATTGTATTTGAATGAAAATGTAGAAGAAGAGTAGGGTGATTATTCGCACATCCAGTGTACCGTGTGAATGAAAAAAGATAATACATTTTGATCCCATTTGGATCCTCATCAGGGCGGTTTGACCCGATGAAGCAAACAAGGCTGCCAAGCCCCAGGAATTTTTTCGCAGGAAGTCGGACCATCTCCATCTGGTATTTTGGAGCCAAAGCATGATGTTTTTCAAACCCTAACCAAGTAGTTTTTCTACCTATACTTAAGTGTAGAATAAGCACAGCTTTATGACGAGAAAGAAATAGAAAATTAAGCCTAAACAAACGTAAAGTAAAAAGTTGCAACACAAAGAAATGCTTAGTTTGATCTTATTTGTGGTTTTGCAGAAACATACTCAGCTAACATTTATTCTGGTGATCGGGTTAAGCGATCTTGTCTTGTCTTTTCAATGCAACTAAATCTTTATTTAAATAAGGTTATGGAACATTGTCTTTTCTTCTACCTCAAGAGGTAAAACCTTCCTTTGTGTATGAATGTAGACGGTGGTCCAATTAGCATAGAAGCAGAGCACATGGAGGATGATTAAACGCTGCATTAGATTTGAGCAGCACCTGCCCACTTTGAATTTCGAGGTCTGGCACTAATACACAATCCACAAGACAAAGCTTGATACAGTATGACTAAAGCTGTTTGTAAACACTGTCATAGCAAATAAAGCTGCCATAATCAATAGTTTTATATTACCCATGGAGAATTATCACCCAGCTCTACAGAGCGGCTCTTCGGCGTCTTTCTACTCATCGTCATTGTGGCACACGAATTTTCAGTTTGGATTTTCTCACAGCTCTAATCAGCTTTCTTTCCAGAGGCGGAAGGCAGCAGTTTTCCACCAAACACCCTGACCAGCACAGGTAGCAAATAGCCAAACATATTGGAGCATTTAACAGTTAAAGAGCAAGAAATGACCCTCGGGGTGTTGTTGGTAAGCAAACCAGTGCCAAAAGGAAGGTGATTATTGGACTTAGGTTCATATGTGGCCAAAAAACACAACTCCACATGAATATTAATATTGTTCTGTGTCCTGGGGATGTTTAAATAACCTACTGTTTCCCAACAAATTCACCAAATCAATTGTACTAAGTTTTAATGTGTTATTGCTGTGTACAGAATAAAAAGCTGGCAGTTAATGTTTCTGCAAAACAATGGTTCACAGTCATACCTACCATATTGACATATGGAAATACGGATCCTAGAAAGCATCATATCACATTCAAGTTACATGTTTATGATTGGCTGTTAAGCCAGTGACCACCGTTCAGGCCTGCGTTTCAACCTTTGTAAGTGTGAAACTAATTGAATGGGACAATTTCCAGCTGGAATTTTAAGACAAAACACAACCATTTCCAAACCGTAACCAAGTGTTTTTTGTGCCTTAACCTAACCAGACCATGAGCACGGGGTTGTGACAGCAAAAAACTTCAAACTGAACATAAACAAACGTAAAGTTGCAACTCACAGAAATGTAAAGTTTCACCATATCTGCACATTGCCATTGCAACATCGCTACTGGTTTACAGCTTATTCAACCGATTGGCCAAACTAAAATCTTTGTAGCTGAATTTTAGATGCACAGCCAAGAAATGAAAGGAGAGGATCTGTTTCCTGCCTGACAGATGCTGGAGAGAAAAGAGCAAGGTCTCTGCTGATTCTGAAAAGTTAGACCCTCGCCCATGAAGCTTTAAGGACAAACAGCCTCTCATATTGAACATTCTCGTAGGCTTCAGATGCATTTTTTATATTCTCTCACTTGGCCTCCATTCATGCCTCCAAGTAGGGCTCAAGGCTATTTTGGTGACCATACATATGTGGGCTATGATCAGGTCAAGGCAGCCATTACAGCCGCAAAGGAGGAAGTACGGTGAAGTAGTGTGACTTTCATCCACGAAGACCGCTGGTGGTGTCCAGTGTGAAACCAGAACTCAACTCTGAATTCTTTTCTCATCATGTACGTGATGTAATGTCAGTTACGTACTTTGGCATGTGAAGTTGCAGAGGCAATGTAGTCATTTTAACCCAAACTAAAATGTTTTTTCCACAGTATTATTGACATTTCGAAAATATTGATGAGCAATGAGAATTTCTTCAAAGCCGCAGAATGCGAGCTGACAACATCACATATTAGATGAAGCTGTACAACTTTCCGCTGGAGACAAGGGAACAATTTATGCATCTCGGGATTTCAGGAAGCATCAATAAGAATAAGATGTCAGCAAGCATCTCATTATAGTTTCATCTCTGTTTCATCTTTGCATATGTTCCTTCCATGAGGGCCCATTTTCAGAATCGATGCACGGAGGATGATGGCAGTTATCAATGAACGCTCGTGACAGAAACACAAACGCAGGGAAGCAGCAGGAGCTGCGGGGGATGGGAGGGGGTTACTGTAGAAGGTTTTTTTTTATTTTTTTTTATGGATTTCTATATTCTGTTGTTGGAAAGATCCACAGACGATTCTGAAAATAACATGTTGCACGTAAAAATGGGATCCAGGATCCGTCTGTGAACAGCTGAGAACTGTGTGCGAGTGAGGCGAGGAAACAGAGATGAGTCAGAGATGAGGTGTTGAAACTTGCCTGTCATTTGTTTCAGGGGTATTTACAGGTCAGCAGTTGTTCTCTCTGAAAGCTGCCATGACAACAGATAAAAACATGATTTGAAGCCACAAAACATTTGGTGAACATCTTTTTTATATCATTTAAATGAAGGTCGGTACTGAAGTATTGGCAGGTAGTGTATACACTGCTTGCCAGAATATTTTTTAATTAAATCCTTTGACACCTGGCTGCAGTTTGTATGCAAAAAACAAACAAACTAAAAGACAGTTTTCCTTCAGCCACAAACTAAAGCTAATGTTAAATCCTCTCTGGCCAGCCTGTTACTCCACCATTCATCCACACCCCCGGGTTGCCAGTGTTGTTGCACTGAATTACACTCACACTGGACCGCCGTGCTAGGGGGCATATCAGTAACAGTCTAACTCACCAGCGAAATACGCAGGCCTCACAGGGAGACAAAGAAACTCTAAAATATGCAGTTCTTTCTCAACCATGATATCTCTGGCACCAGTGCTCTAATCCATTACCCCAGACGCCTACACTGGAAGGGATCTGTGGATGCCTGATAAACACAAACAGAAACAAAGCCCAAAGACTCTGCCCACATTTACTGTATGTTTCCCCTGCCATTATTGCTCAGTGGTCTAGTAGGAGGTGTTGGAATACACGGCATTATATGCACCCTTCTTTTGCTCGAAACAATTTTGGGGTTACACGACCTGAGGAAGCCATTTCACGGGCTGCTTCAGGGGAGTTTCTGTACTTGCAGGTGGCTCCGGTGAGCGCGGCACCCTGCTCTCCTACCACTCGAGCCTCCTCGAGCCCCTCCACGCTCGCTCCCAGTCTCTTGTGCTACTTTGTTACTCCTCGTGACAAATAATTCCTCAAAGATGGCCTCAAGCGACAAACAATCGAGCGTCCCCCCCCCCC
>OMLP01015472.1:19847-34796 GCA_900302685.1 Spondyliosoma cantharus | reverse complement strand
ACGTGTTAGGAAAAAAAAAAGAAAGAGAGAGGAAGACTCGGCAGTGGTGTCCAAGACAGAGGCGAGACACAGGGGTGGCTTAGGTGTGTGTGTGTGTGTGTGTGTGTGTGTGTGTGTGTGTGTGTGTGTGTGTGTGTGTGTGGGGGGCTGCTAACTGCAAAATTGACAGGAAGTTAGCGAAAACGACTACAATGCTTACAGAGCACACAGAACTGCAGAGATGGGTGATCATTTTCAGTTGAATCATCACTACTAGCAACCCCTTTCACATTACATGCATCCATTTGATACACTGTTAATATAAAATGACTGATCAGTGCCGCTTTAATACAATATTTGTTGTATTCATTCATTTATTCCAGTAAAGCAGCACTTTGTATGCCATACAAAGAAAACTTTAGAGGGTTCTTTGCGAAGGTTACAGTCAATGACAGCATTAACACCTCTGAGCAGCTACAAATGGAACATATTGCTCCAGAGCATAATGAGCCATAATCTTGTTGAAATTATAACTTCCCCCGCTCTGAGCACTTCTCCTGACATTTTCACTTTCCCCAGCTCTTGTTGAAAGCAGAAAAATAAGTATTTGGCAACCTTTAGTGGGTTATTGCTGAGAAACATAGCCGAAGGCCAAGGGTCTGGGTAATGCAGCGATTGCAATTTTCTGTGTGTCACATTGCTGACCACAGAAAGCTAAAAGCTTAAGGCAATGAGAACAATACCGCTGTCCAGCTGAAGCACCTCAAGGTAAGAAACACAATTGTTTTTTAATAGGTAGCACAGACCTTTACGTCACACCGACTCTATAACTCTAACCCAGTCAGGTTGACAACTGTGGGCTCCAGCTCCATCCATCTATTTTTCTTTCCCAGACTATCACTTCCACCGCTGGGTCACATCATCAATAAACACCCGCTCTTCTTCCTGCGAAGGAGGGTGTAAATAAAAACCCATTTCCACTGACGCTCCTCCTCGTCCATCTGCTCCTCACCTGTCCTCCAGCAGCCTGGTCATGCAGCCCTGGCAGTAGAAGCAATAAGTCTCTTTTGCCCGGAGTGTCTCCATCACGCTGTCGGATGCCTCTGTGGAGGGCCAAAGGCAAAGAAGTAAATGAGACAGATTTGGTGAAAGGGTGGTAACCTTGTACTACAGGGCAGAAAATCGATAAAATACTGGGTGGCAAAGGTGGCTTGGCTAGGGAGTGGGCAATCGATCTGATTTTCATTGGATTTGTCAATGACTGTCCTTTGCTGTAACTTCTTCATGTGCTGGGAGTGACATGAAAAATCTGAGGAAAGCCAAAAGCTGGAGTTTGTGGATATTATGCAATGACTCTGGGGTGCACTTCTGATGATATGAGATCAAATCAAAAGGGAGTATTCTCATGACTCTGATGATCAGCTGCCTGTGAGCTGTTGAGGATCCCAAGAGCAAAATTTACACCTTCACTGTCTCAGATGACCAAGTGACTCAGTCCAATTAATTCAAAATAGACAGCAAGCTCTAAATAGCAACCAAAAGACTTTGTCCTGGCCTTGGCAAAGAGGAGTCTAGCGAAGCAGAGGGAGGCTGCACGTGTCTCAATGTGTTTCCCTACCTTCATCTGGGCTTCTCGTGACACTAATACGCAGCCTGAAATGCAGCTCCTCTCCACTGGATTCTCCTGCAGGTGTAGGAATGCAGGATCCGTGCTCCAAGGTGACTCCTGTTGGCAAAGTCAGGCTCAGCTCGCCTCTGGGAGTCCGGACGTGAAGAGAAGAATCTCCACCTGTCACGGCTACGTCTGTAGGACTTTTGGCCACATCTTTCCTGGAGAACAGATGAAATAAGATGTTTTACACGCAGGTTTAAGGGAAAACATGTTGGAAATAGGGACGATACAGATTATCAGTCATCAAGAAGACTGATAACAGATATTTTGGAACATTTGTAGTAAAAATAAAAAATCTTTGTGTCAAAATCTACCTACAAAATACAGTTTTGAGGTACATAGGATATTTGAGTATTACCATTTTCTGACACTTAACACCTTCATTCCACTAGATTTATTTGAAAAATGCAGTTACTAGTTACTTTGCCGTCTAAAACAGAACAGCTTAGCTGAGCATAAAGAATGAAAGGTGTGAAATCCTAGCCTGACTCCCATAGTCTTGTTGTCACCATGAGTTTGACAGACAATTAACAGAGTCTCCAGGAGGTCACTGCTCCAGACCAAGAAGTTGCACTGCATGTAATCTTGAGGGAACTTCGACTGCTTTTTTTTTTTTTTCTCCACAGATCAAACAAACAAATTAGGTGGATTTTTGCAGTCTTTCAACAGACTAGCAATTTCTCTCCGTTTCCAGTCTTTATTTAAAACAAACTAACCCGGCTATTAGTTGTGGCCTCATACTGAACGAACAGAAACGAGGGTATCGTTTTTCTTCTTGTCTAAATATCATAATGAAGTAGCACAAAAACAAAACATCAGAATGTGCTTTCGACACTTAAGAAAACATTATGTAAAGTGACACATTAGTGTTAATGACGCCTCAATGTATTATGACCTCTCAACTGAGGAGGCTGGATCATTTCATAGTCTCAGTTCTTGGCACTTATGCCTGTTAAGTGAACAACAAGCTTTCAGATACTGGTTTCTCGTAACTTGGCAACATCAAATCATACAAATATGGATTCATCAGGTTCTATAATTAGTTAAGGTCTCAATACAGTGATTAACGAGTCGGCCTTCAGTGCAAAAAAGAAACGAAAAATGAGATACAGAATGAATAAACATACCATGTTTATATACAGTCTATTGAGCAGAACAAAATGTTTTCTGGAGGGAAGTATAACTTTCTCTACAGAACTGGGGCTATGTTAAGAAATTAGAAATAATAATACTACAAAATAGCAACTCCACCTCCTGCTGGGTGCTGCTGTCTCAGCTAAAGGAAGCACTGAATAATGACTGAGTTCATGAAAACCACTGAGAGGAAATGCCGTTTTAACTGGAAACAAACAGGCCGAGCAGTTCCTCTGGGATGTACTTCAGGGGGTTTTAATCACATTTTTCTACTCGTTCTCTTACATTGCATTGGAAATACTGACAGTCCCAGTCTGAGTGGTCGGTGCCTTTTTTTTTTTTCATTTCCTTTCATGAGAAATGCCTAACTTTAGCTCTGCTATTCTGGACACAACTTTCAGCCTTGTATTTGTCCTGCAAAATGTAGGTATAAGAATTAAGCTTACTGAATATTTCTGAAGTTTGCCTTACTGTGCAGTCACCTCTCCATTGTACACTCAGTGCTCTGGGAGAGAGGACAGGACCAGGGCTCATTTTTACTGCCTGTCAAATCTCATTGACCCCACCTAGTGATGTTTAAGTTGTATTACATCCAAATTCAGCTGGCAGTAGCACCGGCATTCAAATACGGTCTAATAAGACAAATCTGTTTGGCCCTGCACAATTCTGCTTTATATTAGGAATTGGTCATAAGGATATAAACCATTATTTATTTATTTATATAGCACTTTTTCATATGCAAGTTTACAAAGTGCTTTACAGGCCGAAAAACAAACAATATACATGCTTAAAATGCTATTAACTTCTCTTGTTTTATCACATATTCGTATAAACTTAAATTCGATTAACATGCCTTAATAATATGATATCCATGCTACACTTCCGCGGTCTGTGTGAAGTCAAGAGACACTAGGTGCACTCCATCACACGATATTATTTTGTTTCTGTATTAAATGTATATATTAGGCCCTTCTAACAAGACTACCTGCCCATGACACAACACAACAGGAACATGCCACTGAGCCACATGGCTAGAGACAAACACGAAAGATTCAAAAAAACACCAGCGGTGAAAGAAGCAATATCACACTAGGGGTAGACCAGTTATTGGTGCCGTTATATAGAGTGAATTTTCTGCCAGATTGCCAATAAAATAAACACATTTAAAAAAAAAAATGATACTTTAGCTCCCTGTCCACAACAATATCTGATTGGTAAAACGACACAATTAACAGCCTGTAAACACTAAAATAACCCTAACACTAAAATAAATTGAAACTGCAAAGTAACTTGTTGATAAGTGTATCACACACTCAGTTTCATTTTCACTGCAAATGAATATCAGTCCTGCTTATCGGTTTTCAGTCTCCTTGATTTCAATTAATCAGTATCGGCCCTGAAAAAGCCGTATCGGTCGATCCCTATATTGCACTATTGAATTACACAATTTAAAGTCCAACACCTGCATTCAAAATTCAAGTAAAACTATCAAAGTATCAGCAATGTAGGTCATCCTAATGTGTCAAAGATAAAAGTACTCATAATGCAATGTTGGCAGTGTCATAGCATCATTTTACACGTTATGACATGATCTTACTCTTTACTGTTAAACTCTAATCTGAAAAGTAACTAGTAACTCTGTCAAATAAATACAGTAGAGTGTAAAGTATATTTCCTTTGAAAAGCAGAGGATTAGAGGTACGAGGTAACACTAATTGGAAATACTCAAGTCAAGCACACACAAACTGTCCCCAAGTTTTCTGGAAATCAAAGTCAATCACAGCCAGGCCCAGGTTGTATTTGTAACGTGGCCTCTCTTACATTTGTGACACACTCCAGAAACGTAGCATCACTCAATATGCCCCCTTTTTTTTTTTTTTTAGAATTAAGGTACAGACAGGCCTTTCAGACACAACAGTGTCTTCACTAATAGACTATTTGTGTAGTGTAATGACACACAGAGGAATATCTGAGGATGAGGGACTTGTCGTCAAAACTTAATATATGATAATGTTAATGTGTGTTACACGACCGAGAACAAACAGAAGAACAACATGCGTCTTCTCATTCAAATCCCTTTATTTAGTCCAGAGAAAGGTAGTCCCAGGAATTCCTTAAGTAGCTAATGTCCTGACACATTCTTGTAGAAATAAATGTGTGTTTTTTTTAAAATGTCGTTGAATGGTTCACTGAAACAATGGAGACATAACATTTAACGGTATAGCTGACGCTAGCTATCTATGCTAAGTTAGCTAACGCTCGAGGCTAGCCTTGCTAGCAAATACAAAAATGTTAAATGGTTGCAATAATTGTAAGTATTAAGTTAGCCCGCTAGCTTTCAGAATAACTAACGTTACCCGACAATAAGAAGTCCAGTCTGGAGCCTCTTCCTCAGCTCTAAGAAGACTCCAACTCCATGTGTTTTAGCTGGCATCTCCAAGTCTGACATTCAGGCAGCGCAGTATTCAGCTTGAATGGAAAAATAAATGAACAGCACACTAATCAAAACTATGACTGGGTGACTGCGAATAGCAACATAGCATCCAAAGTAAGACAAACACAAAGCACGTCTATCTCATTTGGTAGACTCAAGAGGCTGTACTTGTCTGCAGCGTGACAATACCGGTGCTGTCAAGTACATCGTAGAAGGAGAAGCGCATCCGGTCAGATGTTTCAAAATAATGTGAAATGCTTTTAGTGCCAGTGCATAGTGATTTGTCTTTGACCTCCTTTATCAACATATTTTATGTTAATGTGTATGTTTTAGAGGGTAAACAGTACTTAATGGTTTGGGATGTGACTTACACTGTCTTCAAGTGATGGCAGGTATTTTGCATTTTTGATAATGTGGATAGAAAGTAGTGATGAAACAACATTTGCCAACAATGGTTTTGGGTATTTACATTAGATAGCTTTTCAAAACATTCCCCTTTTAATCATGCTGGTCAACTAAATTGTGTGTTTGCTATTATAAGATTAATCCCACTTGGTGTTCAAATAAGTATTTGCCTATTGTAATACTGAATCTGTCTGATTGAACTGGTTTCACAGGCGCAAGTATTTGCTTTTGGGACTCTTTTATTTGGGAATATGCCATTCAAGATTATGCTATTTAAAGATTTTGGCCTGGGGTTCCCAGGGCAGTTGCACGGCCCAGCTGGTCATCCAGCCTTCCTCAGATCCTGGAGAGACTGGTACAAGACGAATTAATGTTGCCGTTTAAATTCTTTATTGTCGTTATTATTTTGACAAAAAATAAGGAAATAAGACCACAGCCTCTGTCTTCAGAGTTTGGAGAGGTGAGTAGCTATGTGCTGCAGCTAAATGAATTAAGCACTGGGTGATTTAACATATCAAGCAAAACAATAATATACATTTCAATGTGTGGGAAAAACAGGGTAAGTCTTAAAGTCGGGTCAGTGGAGAATATCCAGCTTTTATTTCGAAGACTCAGCACATCATTTCCGGGGGTGTTTGGTGTCAGTGCGGTTGACTTCACAAAGCTCGGAGGCGGAAGACGTCCATGCGGAAGACCGGAGCCGTTGGTCGCTATGGTTGGACGTAGAGCTGATCTGCAGTGCAGTCTGGGAGCTGTCAATCGTCTCGCTTTGTATCTCTGGCACTGGAAGCTGCCGATGCGCTCATCACTGTTTATTTACACACTGCGGGACACTACGAAGAGAAATATGAGTATGTAGAAAATAGATACCCATTGTCTGCTTCCAAAGCCTTCTTGTCAGGGGACCTGCTGTATATATGAACGGGTGACATCGGAGCCGGGCCCTGCATCTCCATCATTTAAACACCCTGCTACCAACGCTAGCTAGCTCGCTTGTCATATTATTGACGCTGTCAGCCGTTTTTACTGGGCGAACCAGCCACATGATTGAATGACAGTTGCTGGCCCGTGTCCTTTGACGGTAAGCTTCCATATGCGCTTACATTTTAATCGTTATTCAGCGGCGTGTATGTTAGCGGAAATCACCTTTCCTAGCTTGTGACAAGGTAGCTGTTAGCTGAACCGTTACTGTAACAGTCCCTCACCCGGCAGTAACACGCTTATTACCGAAGCCAGAATATTTAGCGAGTGTTTCACAGTTAAAGTTGAGCTTGTAGTATTTTTATTTTTATTTTTTTTCTTTGTGGCATTTTCAGCACTGCACGTTTACATATGTGTGAAAACGCTCGCCGCGTTTGGACGACAGGTGTGCGTACCTGCTCCGCCTTTACTGGGTTGTTGACACTTCACAGCCAGACTCGAAGTTCGTGTAAGTCTGTTTGAGAAGCAAACACAACTGAGAGCCGCCACAAGCTCGCCTCTCAGACAGCCTTACATTTCCCTGAGCTTTCAGGCACACTACTGCCTCGGCCGCCTTTCTGTATTTCTGTGTGAGTGTGAGGGCTACTTCTTCTGAAGAGTCCGCTCACTCCTTCATCTGCTGTAAGACAACGTTTCACGGCAGACATTTTGACGTGTCACAGCAGGGGAAAGGCTCAGGTGTAACTCCTACCATGGATCAGTAGAACTGTGCTTGGTGGCTCTCTGACGTGGCTTCCTGGGATGACCACTTAAATTGAATCACCATTAATGTTAGCAGTTCCACCTGTAATTGTTGCGACAAGGCTATATAGCATTCTGTCATAGAAAAGACTACAAAAATGTCCCTTGCCTTTTCCTCTTCCTCCCATGACACTATCACACCCCTCTTAGGAACGAGCGACTAAAGGTCACTAGGTCACATCTTGTTTGGCGCGTTCATGTTGGCCGACATTTTTAAAAACCCCATATAAAAGTGAAGCATATGTAGCTGCTCTGTCAGCGTTTATGCCTTTTTTAATCAAGCCTTGTTCATGTAGCGTGCTCATCAGACTCATCCCTCCCCTGTTGACCAGCTGCAGAGATCCTTGCATTGTATCAGTGAAAGCAGCATTGGGTGAAAGTGGATGACTCCTTGTATCCTCTAAACTTCTCAGATTTTCTGGGGAGTTAATTCGATGAGTCAGCGCGTCTTACCTACTCACTAAACAAAGATCGTAATGGACTTGTCTCCTCCTGCTAATTATATGACTCAGTCTATTGAAATGACTCCAGCTACACCCTGATAAATATTCTAACAGATTCTGTTTGATAGGCTCGGACTAATGTCTTCATTGTCAAGCAAGAGGATGACTTGACTAATCTGTTCTTTTATATTCTGTGCTTTCATCGCAGGTGTGATGTACCTATGTGTGCCTGGTGTTTTACATTAGCGCTTAATAACCACCCAGGAGAATGAATGCAGAGGAAGTGGAGCTGCTCAGTGACTCCAAGTACAGGAACTATGTGGCAGCAGTGGACAAGGCCCTCAAGAACTTTGAGTACTCCAGTGAGTGGGCAGACCTCATCTCAGCACTGGGCAAACTCAACAAGGTAATGATGGTAGACAGACCCCAGCATGACATACACAGCAGTAGTTTACAATTTATTGAGAAGGCAAAAAGATATACATGAGGGTTGAATATACATAAAGAAAAAAACAAGCATACCAACACTGTTTTCTGCCCTCACCCGCCTTTCTTTACATCCCAGGTTTTGCAGAACAATGCAAAATACCAGGTGGTTCCGAAGAAGTTGACGATAGGCAAACGGCTGGCCCAATGTCTCCACCCCGCCCTGCCCAGTGGGGTCCACCGGAAGGCCTTGGAGACTTACGAGATCATCTTCAAGATCATTGGACCCAAGAGGCTGGCCAAAGACCTCTTTCTTTACAGGTAATACTGTCGCACTACTTACAGTGACCACTGAGTGAAGTCTGCAGCTAGTATCAGATCTTGACATCGCTTTTTCATCACTGCAGCTCTGGGCTATTCCCTTTACTCTCCAACGCTGCTATGTCTGTGAAGCCTGTGCTGCTGGGGCTCTATGAGACCTACTATCTGCCCTTGGGGAAGACACTGAAGCCAGGACTACAGGGGCTACTGACTGGGGTCCTGCCAGGCCTGGAGGAGGGCTCCGAGTATTACGACAGGTAAGACGAGCAGGAATGGAAAGAAAAACACTTTTAATGTGTACGTGAGGGCATTGGAACAAGCCATTAGGAGAGAGGGTTTTATTGTGTAATGTGGAAGGAAATTGATTTCAGATTGTATGAATGATACATGAGATATCTGAGTCAAGACACAGCGCAAGACTTCTGTCTCTTAGATACACCCTTACTGTTAAACCAGGTTCTCTGTTACCAGGAATTATTTGTCTCTACTGTGTCTACATCAACCGTCACAAGACCTGTCGTATTTTCAGTCATTTTTGTCGTTTCTAGGGTAGGCTTTTTCCTTTTCTTATCCTATTCATATATGTTGACAAAAGCTGGGAAGTTATTCATATCATCAATGCTACCATAATTACTGTCACATGCACTAGAGGGCGCTGCAGATATAGGTTCAGCCACTGTCACAAAATAGAGGGGAAGGGGGCGCTGCATCGGAGGACTTTTCATGGTAGACCCTTTTCAGCAGGAAAAGCACCGGTGACTGATGGAATGAATGATTATCCCTTTAGATTTTGGTGTTCAGTAAGCGATCCCTGATGTAATTTATCTTATTAGTAACGCCTGTGCATTTCCTGGTGTGACGTCAAAATGGCAGTTGTGAAAAGGCCGATTTGTACCATGGATTTAATTTTACACCTTGTATGTCATAGTTTTAAGACTTGTGTGTCAGATACTTTATTTCTGACACATTATTTTTACATTTACTGTACATATCAAAAAAAAAAAAGAAAACAGTCAGCAACAGCATGAATCACAATAGTGTCCCATCTGTTGTAATTAAGATCATATTTAGATTCTGGCAAGAATACCTAGTCAGTTTATGGAAATGGCTAATTAATGCCTCACAGTGAGATCCAAATGTTCTCATGAACAGCACTGCGTGAGAACTCGCAGATAATGCGTCTTTCTCTCAGTAACTTCTGATATCTTTTGCCTTCTTACCAATTAGAGGAGAGTGCTGTGTGCCGTTAAGTGATGTTACATTATGAGAGTCAGAAAGGCAGAAAAAGCATTTACTTGCAAGGAACAGGAAAAAAAAAAACACGTGCAACTAAACCCACTGTAATGAGAATGCATGTTTGCTGTGTCCTGTCTGTGTTTTCTATAGAACCAACACGCTGTTGGAGAAGGTGGCTGCAGCGGTGGAGCAGTCGGCCTTCTACAGTGCCTTGTGGGGCAGCATTCTGACCAGCCCGGCTGTGCGTCTCCCTGGGGTGACCTTCGTTCTGCTGCACCTCAATCGCAAGCTCTCCATGGAGGACCAGCTCTATGTCATGGGCAGTGACATCGAGCTCATGGTACACCTCACACTAAACATGCATTGTCCAAATACTTAGTGACAAAATACTAAGTGACAGATTTGCGTGACCCTAGGCTGAAAGTAAAGCTTTCCTTTACTACACCTCCTTCCTCTAAAGTTGCAGTTTTGTACAGCAGGTGTTTCAGCGCATTATTACACTGTGTCCAAATTCGAATTTGGAAGAGAAGGTTCAATATTCAAGCCTTAATTTAAAGAGTAACAGAGGCAGATTTGCACTAGGCAGTACAACATAGCGAAATGTGCTGCTAACTGCAAGAAGTTCTTCTTTTGTATTGAGGAGCTGCAGAGTTTATTCATGCCCAAACTGTAACCTGTACTGTACATTTCCTCTCTGCTCCGGTCTCTAACTTCGGTTTGCTCTGAAAGCAACTGCCATCCTTTTTTTGCTCAAACACTCACTCACTATGCACTGCCATGTTTCTTAAAGGAGCCATCTATCTATCTATCTATCTATCTATCTATCTATCTATCTATCTATCTTAGCAACAGCTAAAATTTTGTGACTTTGAGCTCAAAATTATCTTATATGCCAAGAAAACATTTGGTAAACAGTGTGGCTCATCAACATTGTCAGGAAAGAAATGAATGAAAAAATTAAATATAAAAATACCCAAATACACTGGGGGGGGTTAATGCTGTCATGTTAAAGTGTAACTTAAATCACTGTGTCCATTCAAATGAGTCAATAGCATAATGATTTGTAATGTTCTACATTTTTTAATGTTCTCACCAGGTGGAGGCGGTCAGTACATCAGTCCAGGACTCCAGTGTGTTGGTCCAGAGGAGCACACTGGACCTGATCCTCTTCTGCTTTCCCTTCCACATGAGCCAGGTAGGAACGCTGTATGAGGAGGTCAGGCTAAAACTACAGGCTGTGTTTTACAGCAGTATGCTAATAATGTACTGTATGTATCAGTATGTGTTCATATATCAGATAGTGTTAGTGTTAGTATTGGTATTGTTGTGGAGTTTCTGTGTGTGTGTGTGTGTGTGTGTGTGTGTGTTGTTTGTTTCTTTAAGTGCATTTGCACATGCGTGTGATCATGATGAGGACACTCAGACAGACAGCCACGGTGGTGACTCATGCTGGCTGCTTATTAAATCCTTCACCTCAAACATTTCTGGACATGTCAGATCTGGGACACAGCTCTTATCTGATATGTGCATTGTGTGTGCGTGTATGTCCGTATTTGCTTGTATGTCAGTATGTATGTATGTACATATATGTATGTGTGAAAGGAGAGAGAAACAAGCAGAAACACTGTTGTGTTTTGTTGTGTTCAGGCGACTCGCCCCGACATGATCCGGATCCTGTCAGCAGCCTTGCATGTGGTTTTGAGAAGAGACATGTCTCTCAACCGCAGACTCTACGCCTGGCTGCTGGGTACGGAATACACACACAGACACACTACTGACCTTTAGATGTACCGGGGTTCCCACTCATATATCTTTTTTCTGATATATCGTAGAATTTAGAGAGACACTTTCTCCACAGTTGAAAATAAGGGGAAGTCCAAGAATGCTGGGTCATTCTTAGCAGGAATATACCCAAAAGTGTTGCTGTCCTTTATATTCACACATTTAATAACCTGATCACATATACACTTAAATGTCATAGCCTTTGCATAGTGCAACATGGATATTTGTATGCATGAAACCACTTTTACCTCTTAACAACAAGAGTTCTAGACATTTTATATGAACCATAATAGGTCCCTGACATACAATACTTTGCGTACACATTGTTTTGTTTTGTGATTGCACAGGGGCTTTGTTTATGTGTGCTAGTTTTCTATTGTCTCGTTTTATTTTATCTGTTCTGGCAAAAAAAACCCACAGTGTCTTTGTTGCTTTGGTCATTGTCTTAATTGATTTTCTCTTGTTTGCAACTCCCTGCGGATGGATATGCTGGTAAGTGTCTGCATGGCTAAGGATGGAAACTGACTATCAAGCTTTACACTCTCCTCTAAGAGCAAATTGTTGAATTATTGAAATTAATGTCAAATTTCTGGATCGCCTGAAACGACGAGGCACAAACATTAAGACGAAATCGTTGAAAGGTTTTATCTTGTGATATGAGTCAGCTCAGGACTGCAAGCTCCAGCTATTTGATGGGCTTTTTTGTAACTGTTCAATGATCATGAAGATTGACAGGCTTTACTACTCTGAATTTTATCCGAGTCCAAGTCTTACCTAACTTCTCTATGGCTGAAATCTGCTGAAATCTGAGTGATGTTGGCATCAGCGAGAGGAACTTTACAAAGAGGAAGATTAGCTGGATGCAACAGTTTATCTCAATGAATACTAAATCTCCATTTGCTGGAGAGACTATTTTGTGCTGTATTTACATGTACAAGGGTTTATGTAATTAAAACTTCATGTCTTTGTTTTTTGAAGGCTTTGATAACAATGGGGTGATGATAGGACCCCGCAGCACTCGGCAGAGCAACCCAGAGGAGCACGCCAGCCACTACTTCAACACCTTCTCTAAAGACATGCTAGTCCAGGTGAGCTTTCAAGCTAAGTGCAAATGGGTCACCAAAAAAAAAGAAAGAAGGTCTTTATGTTTAAAATTAACTAGAACAAAAATGTCTCCTGAGATTGAACGTGTACATGTGTGGGGAAGGGAAGTCCGTGTGTCAGTTGGGGTTTGTCCTCAGTTTGGCAGATCTGGCTCTCTTTTGTCTGCCACACAGTTTCACATCCCTTTTAATCCTTCTTCTTCTACCAAACCTCCCACATCCTCCCTGGGTTTTGCATATATGTCCTGCTTTCTTCTCCTATTCCCAGTAGCCTGTCCTTTGAAGGCATCTCCCAGTTCTCCCAAAGACTTTCACACACACACACACACACACTTCTATAATCCATCCTGTCACGCTCAACAGCCTTTGCCCTCCTGGCATGTGCTGAGCTCTGGTACTCCAGGGGTTGGAACAGGGGGCACACATAGCGACCTAGAGGGGAAGTTTTGTTTTTTAATGTTTTTTTTTTTTTTTTTTTTTCCATGTTTTTGTTTTGTTTTTTGTTTGCTTTTCTGCCATCTGCTCTGAGATAGTTATTCGAGCTTGCTCCATTGGGAGAAGTTAGGTACTACAGAGACCGTCTGTTCCCTGCTTCAGCCCATTATGCAGCAGACGAAGCGTGAAACACACACAAAAAAATGACAGGGGGCTCAATGCAAATATGATTTTGATGAAAAATGGTTGTGCCAAATGTTATACAAAGCAAGATAAAAAAAAAAAAAAAGCATAAAAACAAATTAATGTGTGCTCTGCTGTGCCAAAAGTGGCTCTTTTTAATTTTCTGCTTGTGTGTACGTGCTTTCAGGCAATGGTGGGGATCTTGCAGGGAAAGGCCCGAGGCGGAGAAGAGGAAAGCATCCTCATGCACGACCTGAAGCCATTTCGCATCCTCATCAGTCTGCTGGACAAACCGGAGCTCGGTAACCAGTCTCACAATATGTAGACGCCGCCAGTCCAGTTGATGTTGTATATATGTAAATAATGATTTGTGTCTCCCCAGGCCCAGCTATCCTAGAGGATGTTCTGATCGAGGTGTTTCGGACCCTACACACACAATGCCGAGCAGAGCTGGACCTCCAAAACCAGAGTCCGTTCAGTAAAGACCACACACACCTCAGCAGGTCAGTCCAATCCACCATCAGACATTACATATGATTAGTCTTAAATATACTCGCTGATCGTAGTTTGGGTTTTGCTTAATTCAGAAAAAATAAAGGTAAAATTGGAGAAATGGGGTAATTTAAATCATCTAACAATTACAACATTAGAAAAATATTTTTTAACTTGAACTGAGAATATATCCAGCATGCAAAATATCAGTGATGCAACACACTGAAAAAACATTGATGGAAGGGAAGTGTAGTTGTGACAGAGGTATGAGAAATAGTTGAGTTTGAAATAAGTTACATAATAACAATTTGCCAACAGTCAGTTCTTATAGAGATAAACATTTGATGAATAACTTGAACCATTTATTAATCACTATACAAACTATGAATACTAATTTGACTTTCTTTCTTAGTAAACTTCGAGAGAACAAGAAGACGGCAGAACTGATTAAAACAGCCAATCTCCTGTTCAACTCGTTTGAGCCGTACTACATGTGGGACTATATCGCTCGTTGGTTTGAAGAGTGCTGCAGGTTTGTATGTTAAGATTTTTGTGTACATACAGTATATACTCAAGTCACTGCTTTATGAGTCACACCTAGCTAGAATCAGAAACACTGACGTCTAAATGTGTAAGTACCAGAGGAACCTTCTCAAGTGTTTTGCCTTTAGAAAGAGTTAAAAAGATGCCGCCCACCAGTCTGCTACTTTTGTTGTGGTATGCTTGTTGTGTAGAACAAGGCTCAGCTGGTACCAGGGGGGCCAAGTGTGTGCCAGGATACATTTCTCACTGCCAATACACCCACACCTGAACAGAGTTTATGCACAGAGTAGATCATCAACACCAAAGTTAACTGCTAACCATCAGCACCTTCCTCAAAATAATGTGAAATGTGCCTCTGCAGGAGGACAGTCATCAGCAGCACACGTGCACCACGGCATGCTGGGAGCTCAGATCCTCCAGAGCTGTCATTGGTGGAGTTCTGTCAGCTGGTTGATTTCCTGCTGGATATTGTTTCCTTGGTGAGATTCCTCTTTCTTTCTTTCTTTCTTTCTGTCTGTCTTTTTCATGTCTATCTCCCATTTCCCTTCTGTCACACTCTGTCATTGCCTTTACTCCACTATGAATTTATTTCACTATTGAACTCTTTTGCCTATTTCCTTCAATCATTCTTTTCCCTTC
>OMLP01015472.1:0-14986 GCA_900302685.1 Spondyliosoma cantharus | reverse complement strand
GAATCAATAAGATAAATAAATAAAATTAGAATCAAAAGAATAAAATACAACACAAAGTAAATATGTGTTTTATAATATCTATAATGATGCATATAGTAAGAAAATAATTAGAAATGTGTAAAAACATGTACATTTTATGTCTACATTCCTGTTTCTGTGAGAGAACTTGAGGGTGAGTGAGCTTTCTCGTGAATGTATACTATCCCTCTTGATTAAGAGATACTCTTCAGCAGCAAGAGATTTGTTTGGAAATGGGCCACTCAGTGGTGACATCATGTAATGCCAAGTATAGATCCCCACAAATTTAACCTGTCTAGAGGTAAGACAGGATCATTGAGAACACCTGTAAGGGTGTGGGACATTTATCCAGCACACACAAAGAAACAAGAAAATAAGCTCCCATTTATAAAATGATTTACAAAAGAAAGGTCCAGACAGTATTGTGGTGTGGAATCTGCACTTTGAGTTCACCTGGCTCGTTATATTTTTAGTGTTCTGTACATTTGTTTTCATCACCTATCCTCCCCTTTCCTCCTGCAGGCTTTGCCTGCTACTCTGGAGCTGCCTGGCAATGGCGAGGTGTTTGAGGACGGGGAGAACCCTCCCAGCAGTCGCTTCTCAGAAAGTGGCTTCACAGACTTTGTGCAGTACCAGGGAGATGGTCCTGAGGAGACAGAGCGAACCCCTCATCCCCATCCAACTGTCAAAACAGGCCGTCGTTCCTCAGGCCCATCTCAGACCAAACCTCTAGACAAACCAGTCATGCAGTGCTGCCTGGAGCACTTCCAGCAGTTTCTCTCCCGTCTTATTAGCTTGTATATTACCCCTGGGCACGGGGACAAAGCTGAGGGTGAAAGAGGAGATGTCATGCAGTCAGGACCTCTGGTTTCAGAGAGCTCCCAGCACAGTGATCATATGGAGTCGTGCTTAGGATCAGGGATGCTCCAGAGGGAGTTTGTTGCTGCCTTCACTGCTGCCTGCCAGCTCTTCCTTGAATGCTCCAGTTTCCCTGTCTACATCGCAGAGGGCAACCTCAAGTCTTCACCCACACAGGAGGAGCAGCTAGGTAAGTGCCAAAATGCTCTGTGATTAAAAAAATTGAAAAGATGACGATGATGCGACAGCAACCATGAATAAATGATGAGTAATAGAGTGCTCTCTGCTTCTTTTTAAATGTTTGATTTATAAACACTTGATATCCCCCCTGCTTTAATACAGACAGTGAGCAGGTCCGTCTGCCGGTGTGGCTTCAAACACTGATGGATGCCTGCTGCCTGGCCAGTGACTTCAGCCTGCAGGGTGTGGCCATCTCCCTGCTCATGGACCTCGTGGGACTTACCCAGTCTGTTGCTATGGTGACCGCGGAGAGCGTGGCATCTGCCGTCAGCTCAGAGCCCGCCCAGCCCATGAGCCCCAGCCAGGGCCGCGTAGCTGTCGTCATCAGGCCACCACTCACTCAGGGAATCCTAAAGTACATCGCCGACAAGACCAACTTCTTCAGGGTACAGATCTCATTGAAGGTTACAGTGTTGTGACAGTTGTTTGGATGGTTTTGACCCCGTTTAATCTCCACTCTTTTTTCCCAGAGTGTGGCTCTGATCCTGTGGGACCAGTTGAATGAAGGAACACCTCAGCACCATCAACGTAGCGTGGAGCTCTTCTACCAGCTCCATAACCTGGTGCCTTCCTCCAGCATCTGTGAGGACGTCATCAGCCAGCAGCTCATGCACAGAGACAAGGTGGGTACAGTAGACACAAACGCACAAAGTAACAGCGCACACTACCTCACTCGGTCTGCAGACACACACAAACTGTCACTGAAATCCATGCTGAAGCATCTTTTTACTTTCAGAGAATTCGGCTGGAGGCCCATGTGAAGTTCTCTGTGCTGTGGCATCTGACACGAGATTTGAACATGACCAAGTCTTCTCCTTTTAATCGCACATTTGACAGGTGGGTCAGCCTCATAGAAATGGTGCTTCAATTAATTAAGAACAATTACATTTACATATATTACAGTTCTATTTTATGTCAAGTGCCTTTCCTGCGACTCACTGTCATCATGATTTCCTCTTCTTCTCCCCATATCTTTTCTCTTTGTCCTTTAGATCTCTGTTCATCATGCTCGACAGTCTGAGTTATTGGGATCCGTGTACGAGTGCTGTTGGTCGTGCTTGGTTGAATCAAGTTCTTCAGAGACATGACATTGCTCGAGTTTTAGAGCCTCTCCTCCTACTGTTGCTCCACCCTAAGACCCATCGGGTATCCATTCAGAGGGTACAGGCTCAGCGGCACTGGGCCCAGGCCTTCCCTGAACCGCCTGAACAGGAGCCATCAGAACACATTTACACAAGGGACTCTGGCTTCTCAGACAGTATGCAGTGGCCATTAATTCTGCTTCTTAGCTTTACTTTTACTTATTTTTACTTTCTGTGTCCAATTTGTTTCCACATTTCTATATTTTCTATGCCTGTTTGTGTAAAATAGTATTGTCATAGTTCTTCCCTCTCTTTCTATCATCAGACTTCCACGGGGAGCGGCTGGCACACGAGGAGCTCCGAAACCTGGCGATGGGTGACATGGAGCCGTTCTGTCTGACCGTCAACCCGCTGAGTGACAGCTTATCCTTACTGAGCCTGAGCAGTGAGAATTTGCACCTAGCTGGTGAATATCAGCCTGCCGACCAGCAGGGGGAGCCACAGACCTCTGAGTCCACTGGTTCTCATTCATCTACAGTGGAAAATGGCAGCTTTGAGGAACCAGAGGGTGTCATCAGCGCAGTCAATGGCTCAGACCAGCAAGCTGGTTCTTTAGATGACATGTCTGAGGAGTCTATAGAAGAGGCTGTGTCCTCTGTTATGAAAGAGTTGATTGACAGGGTTTTGAGTTTAGTAGAAGAGGGCCCTCCGCATGAAAACTGGCCTCAGACAGACACAGATAGCACTTCTTCAGATACCTCCACTGGTCTCCGTCTTGACTCTGGCCCTCCTCTCATGTCCGGCCACCAGACTCTGCCTGAGATGCTGGCTGAAGGAACGCTGGAGTTCCTCTCTGTTACATCGGCTGACATATGTACAGAGGAGCAGCACAGAGAGGGCATCACTCGCCACAGTTCATCACCTTCCATTGTCACGTTGCCAGACGGCTCAGAACCAGCCACCCCGGACCACAACCTGCGGGTGGACGACCCTCAGGCCCGTAAACGTAGCCATAGCAGCACCCAGCTCAGCCTTAAAGGGAAGATCATGGAGAGGCTGGCGGACAAATCTCCAGGGGCCAAGCCGAAGATCAAGAAGTCAAAGAGGAAAGAGGAGGAGAGACTGAGAAAGATGGCAAATCAGGCTGACAAACTGCGGCCGCCCAGTATATTCTTTGGGGACAGCCTGGATCTGGAGAACTGGTACAGCTGTGGGGAAGGTGAGGTGTCAGAGATTGAGAGTGACACTGGCTCACCCAGCGGGGGCTCTGTTGGGACTGTCGGGGGGGTCAGTGTCACAGGACGGAGATCATCCTCGGCCCCACCCCGATTTAATATTCATCCTCTCTACCAGCACGTCCTGCTCTACCTCCAGCTGTACGACTCGTCCCGCTCCCTCCACGCCCTGTCAGCCGTCGCAGCCATGCTGAGAGCCGCACCCTCAGGGTTTGTAAGTGCCATCTCCACCACCAGCATCAACAACACCTACACGCCGCAGCTCTCTCTGCTCCAAAACCTCCTAGCCCGGCACAGGGTCTCCGTCATGGGCAAAGACTTCTACTGCCCCATCCCCCAGGACTCCCACTCCCACTCATTCCGCAGCGCCATGTACCTGGAGATCATCATCTCGCTCTGTCTCTACTTCTTAAGAAGCTATTACTCTGCCCACGTGGCAGCCGGCCCTCAGGACTTGGCGGGGAACCGGGCTATGCAGCTGACCAGTGTGGAGGTCTTAACTCTCCTCTTCAGCGAACTAGCTAAAGCGACAGGTGGCTCGGCTAAGGGCTTTGCTAGTTTCATCAGTGATGTCCTCTCAAAGTGCAAAGTTCAGAAGGTGGTTCTCCACTGCCTGCTCTCCTCCATATTCAGCGCCCAGAAGTGGCATGATCAGCGGGTGGCAGGGGTCAACATGGCCACAGTGGAGGAAGGTCTTTCAGAGGACAGTGTCATCAACCTGTCAGAGGACCAGATAGACAGCTGCAGCGCCGTCCAGTCTCAGCTGCTCAGACTGCTGCAGAGCCTGGTCGTACTGGAGCACAGAGTCCTGGTGCCAGCTGAAGAGGGAGGAGAAGGAGGACCGGTGGGAGGCGGGGCAGGAGTTGCAGGGACTGTAGGTGGCCCTGGGGCTGGGTTTGAGATCCTGGGTGGGGAAGTAGAGCACGTCAACCCCCAGCAGCCAATGACATCACTGCAATACCTCCACGGACAGCCTATAACAGCGCAGGGGATGTTCCTGTGTGCGGTGATCAGGGCGCTTCATCAGCACCATGCATGTAAGATGCATCCTCAGTGGATAGGACTCATCACAGCCACCCTGCCATACATGGGGAGGGTGCTTAGGAGGGTGGTGGCCTCAGTCACCCTGCAGCTGTGCAGGAACCTGGATAATCTTCTCCATCAGTACCGCTATGAGACCGGGATTACAGACACCAGGTATTAACATTTAGGTGTTTCTTACAGGCAATACAATCCAGTAAAATGGCTTAGAAAAGGTTTGGTCACCAGATGGCACTCTTGTCCACAAAATGCAATTGCCCTCTTATATCATCTGTCTGGCTTACCATTTGTGATCAACTGTGAAAATGTTTGTGTCGAGACATTAATTAAAAAATATGCATTTTATTAAACTGCATATCCTCCCTTTATCTTCTAGACCTCAGTGGATGGCTCTCTGCATCCCCCCTGACCTGATTCTGACAGTCCTAGAAGGGATTACAGCCATCATCCATTACTGCCTGCTGGATCCCACTTCCCAGTACCACCAGGTGAGGGCGCCGTGCCCCAGCTAGTTGTTACAAATTCCTCTTTCATTTCTCAGTGAATGTTTACAACCTCTGCACAGGCTTGTTTACTTTTCGTGATTGGGAATACAGGCTTCCTCCTATTTGATACATTCATGAGTATGATTTATATTAACCTGGGTTTCCTTGGGTCCTTGAAAGGAAATGTTAAGGTTGTGATCATGTGCGTCATTGGTTCATGCACCACTTGCTTCGAATTTTAGTTGTGTTGTTAAGCTGGCACTAATGCTATAACAAGTAGTTACTTAGCTAAGTAACTCATAAACAAGTTTCTATCTCTAATACTCAAAATACACAATATATTGTTTGGCTGTGGGCCACTATCACTAATTTTTGTCTTTAAACTTCTGTATAGCCTGCTAGTTATCATCACAGAGAGGTAACACTGATAGACTTAATCCATGTTTTAAAATATTGCATGTTGGGTCCTTGAATTTAAGGGAATTGGGCCTGGAAAGTAATTGAAAAGTCCTTGAATTTGATTGTAAAGAAGGTGTTGGCACGCTGATTAATATATACTCAATATTTTCTATTTCTTGGCGTGATAGATAAAAAGTACTGACTGTCTTGTTGCGTATCTTGAATCCCAGCTACAAGTGAGCGTTGACCAGAAGCATCTGGCTGAGGCTCGCTCAGGCATCCTGTCCATTCTCCACACCATCATGTCTTCTGTCACCTTGCTGTGGAGCGTCCTGCACCAGGCTGATAACTCCGACAAGCCAGCTGCTGCCTCTGCTGCCTCGACTTCCAATATCAACCTGGGCTCCACTAAGGTACGCCGGCAACATGTATTCAATCAAAGACTCAGCCAGTTTAACTATTCTTTGTCTTGTCATAATTAAATGTCTATATTGACTGCTGGATAATGGAAACATTTGATTCAACAAACTAAGAAATGAAAGCAAGCTCCTGAGATAATTTGTCTAAACTGTCAATGCCTCTTTCCACTTCAACAAGATGAAATGGTAGATATGATGGATGTATTACCATGTTATTTCACTTTATGTCAGAGGTCAGGTATAAAACAGTGTGCAGTTTATACAGTCTATATGATCCAAGAGCAAATCTTAACATGTGGGCGGCCTGCCCTAAAAATTTCTAGAGACAAAGTATTATTACTTTATGCATAATACTTAGATTACTGGTCTCAGCGGTGAGAGCACTCATCTCATTACTGTCTCTGAAGGACTTCTCTTTTCAGCAAATACAGCTCTATATTGTCCTGCAAGTAGTTAATAGCCTTGTCGAGATGTTAATAGTTTTTTCTGCAGGTGGGCTGGTAATGTAATTTTCACTGAGTGAAAACAACAGGCTCTTTTCATTCTGTTTAGAAGATGGTTTGGAATCACTACAGGGCCTGTGTCGCTGCAGGAGGAATAATTAAGGGCCTTAAAAAACTGCTTAACTTGCTCCTTCAACTGACTCCCATGTTTTTATCAGCTTAAATTGGGCTGAGTAAACAGAATTTTACAGCAGCTCAATTTTGATTTAGATAATGATGCTTACCAATTTATTTTGTGTTAGCCGACATGATAATGATGATGTGGAAGGTAGTGTGTGATATCCATCTGAAAATGAAATATCTGAAGCAAAAGCACTGTATTTGATTAATTTTTCCTTCCTGCACAATACACTGGAAGATATTTACAGGATGCTGTTAGTGACACTATGGAGTCTAACTTCAAACTAATTGCATAGTAAGCTATCAGTTGTTTAGGTGTAACCTAAAATTCTTGCCAACGTCTGTTCTGCAGAATCTCCGGCAGCAAATCCTGGAGCTGCTGGGTCCAATCTCCATGAACCATGGAGCTCACTTCATGGCAGCCATAGCCTATGTTTGGAATGAGAGGAAACAGATCAAAACTCCTGTCAGAAATAAGGTGGGTGTAATAAAATACTCTGCACACCCAACGTTTTGATGTCTGTATTGAAAGCCATTTAAAAGTAACATTCTGAGTCTGCATGTACTTCACTGCAGTCTGGTGAGAAGTGAAACCAATGGAGGTCAGATTTTAAGTTGAATTTGAGTTACTTAAGTGAAACCTGAGCACAGCACATTTCTCTTATCGACTCTCTTGCTAGGATTGTTCTCAGAAGACATTGTTTGAGTGGACTTTTTATCTTCTGCATGTTTCAGGTGATTCCTTTAGCCAGTGAGGAGCAGCTGCTGCTGGTTGAGCTGGTTCGTTCGGTGAGCGCCATGCGTACTGAAACGGTAATGCAGACAGTCAAAGAGGTCCTGAAGCAGCCGCCTGCCATCGCGAAAGACAAGGTCAGTGTTAAAGTGTTGTTGCTGAACTCCATTAGCTCAAATGGTTTCACCCCCATCTTCTTTTCCATCAGCCTCTGCAGAGCAGTAAGAGTTTCTACCTGTGTATAATGATGTCACAAATTATACAGTTTGTACAACTTTTCAATTTTAGTAACAATGAGAAAATTTAGGCTCCATATCACATAATCGTGGTTGTTTTCTTTTTCTTTTTCTCCTGTCTTTTTAGTTTCACCTTGCACATGGTCATTCATTATATTAACATTATGTCTTCACTTGTTCCCACAGAAGCACCTCTCTTTGGAAGTCTGCATGCTGCAGTTCTTCTATGCCTATGTCCAGAGGTGAGTCCACTGCTTCACAGCAGCTGTACTGTATTTATGATGTATATTTCTTACTATTACTTTTAACGGAGATTTAATATTGCTTTTTATACAGGCCTCATTTGTCCATAGCCTTCTAACCTTTCATCACTGTGGCCTGTTCTTGTTCTTGTCTTAGGATCCCTGTGTCCAGTTTAGTTGACAGCTGGCCCTCTCTGCTGGCCCTGCTGAAGGACTCTGTCCCTTTAGGCCTGCCTGCCCCTGGACAGTTTCTTATACTAGGGTTGGTTTCTGCGCATTCTCTCCTTTTGATTGTCGTACAGGTTTTTCTATATCCTTACAGCATCTGGGGAATCACTTGTAAAACTATACAGTTACTTAAAATCATCAGTTTGTGGGTTGGTCACAGTGTGGATTTGAATGAATCTTCAGTCTGTAGAGACTTCACAATCTTTCACTTCCACATTATATTCTTTCACTAATTCAACGTGCTCTTCCTTTTCACTCTGTTGTCTCTAGAGTTCTGAATGAGTTCATTTTGAAGAATCCAAATCTGGAGAGCAAGAAGGATCAGAGGGAGCTGCAGGTAATTACTCTGGCCACCTTGACTCCTACTCAACTCTCAATGGCTTCAGTTATGTTTTATAATTACATTACATTTCTCATTTTATTCAATAACATGCCGTGCTTTTGCAGGCTTCCTTTTGCAGCATAATAATTACACATTTTCATTTTGTTTCCTGCTTGGTAGTCACACGGGATTATACAGCAAGCCACAGTAAAATTAAATAATTGAACATGACTTAATACGGAAGGAACTGAGTGTTACTTGTGCATTCAGGATGTGACCCATAAGGTGGTGGAGGCCATCGGAACAATCGCAGGCTCCTCTCTGGAGCAGACCACGTGGCTGAGGAGAAACCTGGAGGTGAAGGCGTCTCCTCAGATAGTTGTGGACGGAGCCAACCTGGAAGCTGATGTAGAAGGTGTGCTGCTGCTCGTAACACTAACTGTCAATAAAGACTACATCTGTATCTTTGCATATTGCTGCACTATATAACAGCCAGATTCACATGAAACATACTAAAACTGAACTAACGTTTAAAGCACTACGTGTGAATGTGACACTGTTGCTGAGTTGCCAGAGTGGTCTCTCTTCAGACTACCATTAGTCATTTTAAGACTTAATCCATATCAGTTGACTAAACTGTGAAGTAGTAGTAAGGTAGGCAGGCAGCTTCAATCTTGACCTGTTTATTTTTATTTTGATTGCTGTTTGTATTTTGGCAGTGGAAACATCACATCAGAGATGTATTATAATGTCAGGGATTAACGTAATCCTGCTAAATCAAGTGTAAAAAATAATCTGAATGTGAGACACTGGAACTACATGTGACGGTGTGAAAACAGAGGATTTAGACGCTCCTGTTCATATGCAGCACTGAGAGCATGTGAAATGTGAACATGTTGTGCAGGTAGTGTGCATGCTTCAGCATGGCAGTATTAACATGGATCTACTATGTAGCTGCTGCTAATGTTTGTGCCATGTGTGTTTTGTAGATTTAATGCTCACAGTGATGGAGGCTTCCAGCTTCACTCCATCAGTGTACAGCGTTCACGCCCTCACACTGTTGGCCGAGGTAAAACACTCATGTCAGTGATTCAGCTCCATTGTTGTTCCTCAGTCAGTGGCTCTGCCACTTATTTCCATTGTTCATCTTGATTACGTCTCAAGCTGCTCTCACTCACATTTACCAGCAATGTTTAGGCCTGCAGTACAATAACACATTCCATCTGAGCTCCTCGGAGCAGATTTACGACCCCCTCCCCACCTCTACTTCAGGTATTATTAGGGAACCAATAAATCAATCTGTTTGTTTTACTTTGGTGCTGTGAATGAGCTGAGCTGAACAATTGAAATGACTGACCACCTCCCTCCATCCTGGCTGTTTTAGCTCAACGTGGAGCTAATTATGCAGAGTTTATCTGTGCTTCACTGGTGTCTGCAGCTTATAGATTCATAGTTTTATTCATGGTGATAAATCAACTTAATGCATCAGTGCAGTGTGTCATACTGTTTGGTACTGCAGTTAATATGTGCCGCCTATATACAATTTTCCAGCCAAGGGATCAAAGTTGTTCAACATGTAGAGATGAAATCCTACTTTCATTCAATGATGCCATGCCTACTGAAAGCATGTGGTGTAAAACTGACATGAATTGTTACTAAATGTATTTTTCAGGTGCTGGCTCATCTGTTGGACATGGTGTTCTACAGTGATGAGAAGGAGAGGGTGATCCCACTGCTGGTTAATATCATGCACTATGTAGTGCCCTACCTCCGCAACCACAGGTGGGGATGAGCTGCTTACTGCTATGTTGTCACTCAGATTTCCTCTGAATTGAAATACATTTTTTTTTAAAAAATGTTTAGAAGTTGACCTATTAAGTTCACATCTTACATCACATCTCACATCCTACGTTAGAAAAAAATTAAAGATAAGTATGAATTTTGAACACATGAAATGTCAAATGGATAAATCAAAGTGATGTATTCATATGAGGAAGGAAGACTGAAGTGCAGTGAACCCACAAGTGGGAAAATGAGTCATAGCTGATCATATGCATGTCTTTATATGTTTGCTGTTGCTCCTGACAGTGCTCACAACGCCCCCAGCTACCGGGCCTGCATCCAACTGTTGAGCAGCCTCAGTGGGTATCAATACACCCGCCGCGCCTGGAAGAAGGAGGCCTTCGACCTCTTCATGGACCACACCTTCTTCCAGATGGACTCCTCCTGCGTCAGCCAGTGAGTAGGAGAGGAAACTTAGCCGTGTGTGGGTGACCACTTTGACAGCTGGTGTAATATGTAGCCCAATTGAGGGAGGAAAATACACATGAATACAAGATGTACTGAAGATGCACTGTCTGCCCTTGGTTGAACAAAGAAAAATAAGAACTCAGGGATGCCAGAGATACATTTTAAAGTCAGTACATTTCACCAAAATCTTCTAGCAACATAACTTTGGAATGCCAGATGTAACAGGATGTATGTATCTTCATTTTTCTGAACGTTTCTGGAACATTAACATCATTTTCCTAATTTTTCAGCTGGAGAGCCATCATTGACCACTTGATGACTCATGACAAAACCACATTCAGAGACCTCATGAGTAAGCTTTATGACTCATTATATTTAAATAGGGGTAATATTTACCACTACGTGTGGTTACTGACTATGTAGCAGATGATCTGTTTCTTTCTGACATTTGAAGGCCGCTCAGTGTTTTGTGCTTTATCTTCGATGTACTTAAACCTGCGTCCTGCAAATTGTCTTGATCAAAACAAGCACCATTATATCGAGCCATTGCAGCTGCAAGAGTATGCTAATGTCACATAGTTAAAGTCAAACTTATGAGAAAAGATCTGAGGCACTCAAGAGACGGTTTAATCATTACCCTCTTGAGTGCCTCAGATCTTTTCTCATAAGTTCTACTTGGATCCCTAAACTGAAGAGCACCAGAGGGACACCTTTTTCTACATCCAAGCAAAACATTTTGTTTTTTTGATTATACTTATAGTCAAGTCCAGTTTATGTATAGAGCCCAGTAAATCACAATCTTTGCAGCATATGCCATAAACCCTAAATTCAGATATACCAACACATAGTTAAAGACTAATGCAGAGAGACGTATAATGACTGTGTGTGTGTTTCCTCCAGCCCGGGTGGCTGTAGCCCAGAGCAGCTCTCTGAGTCTGTTCACCAACAGAGACGCTGAGCTGGAGCAGAGAGCCATGCTCCTCAAACGCCTGGCTTTCACCATCTACAGCAGTGAAGTGGACCAGTACCAGAAATACCTACCAGACATACAAGGTAGATGATACGCACATACTGTATACTGTACATGTAGCAGTGATAGTATATGCTGCAGAAGTTAACAGCCTCACCCTGAGAGACAATTTCCCACTACAATAGAAAGTGAACACACTGAAAAGGGATCAGGGATCTAAGACATAAGGACGGCTGCCTATGGTTTGTTAGTGTTTACCACATCTTCAATGGACAGACACTTAATGGTTTGTTTGTGTGTTCAGAGCGTCTGGTGGAGAGCCTGCGTCTGCCTCAGGTGCCCATCCTCCATGCTCAGGTGTTCCTGTTCTTCAGAGTGCTGCTGCTGCGCATGTCACCTCAACACCTCACCTCACTGTGGCCCACCATGATCACCGAACTGGTGAGAACCAGAGCTTACGACTACAGTCTCAGTCTCACTCGCTCTACCTTAATGTGTTTCCTTCTTTTAGTCTTAAACACAAACTTAAACTCCCTCACATACACTCTCACACACTCTACAACTGTTCCTCTGCAGGTGCAGGTGTTCCTCCTGATGGAGCAGGAGCTAACAGCAGATGAAGACATATCAAGGTACATTATCTGTTCACATGACAAGCTGCGCTGCAGCTGTAAATAAAAATGTATTTGATTACGTTGATGATGTATTATCTCCTGTACATCTCTAGGACGTCAGGGCCATCTGTGGCTGGGTTGGAGACGACCTACTCTGGTGGGAACGGCTTCTCCACCTCCTACAACAGCCAGCGCTGGCTAAACCTGTATCTGTCTGCCTGCAAGCTCCTGGACCTGGCCTTGGCCCTGCCCCCTGAGAGTCTGCCTCAGTTCCAGATGTCAGTACAGACACACCTGTGCATGTGATTGAGTTGTTTATAGACAGAATTTGTTAAAAGAGGAAATTGTGCGTGTGTGCATGTCAGTGTTTGAAATGCATGGATACAGCCGGGATCATTTTAAATTTCATGAATTGAAAGAAGAATTTCTCAGTATGTGTAGTGCGTATGAATGGACATGAATAAGATGTGTGTATATCACGACTTTAAAAGCTCTGGGTGACTTGTTAAATGGATCAAAGTAGTGTTATTTCTAAATGAGGCCTGCCTCACTACAGGTACCGCTGGGCCTTCATCCCAGAGGCTTCAGACGATTCAGGATTGGAAGTGAGACGTCAGGGGACTCACCAGAGAGAGTTTAAACCTTACGTGGTCCGACTGGCCAAGCTGCTGAGGAAACGAGCCAAGGTATTTCATCTTCCTTCTGTCTATGCAAGGTTATTAAATGATGGAGACAAATGACTCCCTCTTACATCAGGGAGACGTTCATTAAAAGACCCTTTTTGCAAACTGTAGCTCGCTTCCTTCTTGCTGCACTTTCCCTCACCTGCAGGGAGGCACTTAATTTTTTCTACTTGAGTAAGTTTTTATCAATTTCCCGATAGAAAAACCCAGAGGAGGACTGCTCCACGCGAACTCTGTCCTGGGAGCCCGGTCACTTAATGCTGACCCTCTACGTGATCCGCAGCATGGAGCAGCTGCTACCCTTCTTTAACCTGCTCAGCCAGGTCTTCAACAGTAAGGCCAGCAGCCGCTCAGGTTCCACCTTCACCCACAACTCCGGAGACGCCTCCTTCCCCGGCCACAAGGAGGGCCACAAACTAGAGAGCCAGAAGGTTTTCTGGAGTCGAGCCCGACAAAACATTGAGGAGATGGTAGAAAAAGACTTTCTCGAGGGTCTTATCAAGACGTGAGAACACAGCAAGGGGAGGAGGGGGATTAACACATAACTGATCAACACTAGTGAAAAACCTCATATTGTACATTCAAGAACAAGGGAATACAAATGGGGAAAATAGTTTGTACATTTTTTGTATTTATAATGATTATTTTACTTTTCAAAAGCTATTGTATTTAATTTTAATTATTTGTACATATGGAGCAGCTTTGATGACTGACTTTTAACATTTCATGTGAGTCCTTTTGGACAAAGTGAAGATGCTGTGCCATTCCATATCGATGTGACTTAATAAAGATTTTTAATGGGAGGGTTATCTGTGCTCTGTCACTGTCGTCATGATGTTAAAAATGCATTTACACTATGTCCTCGGGACGATATATCCTGAGCTAAACCAAGTTCCAGACCGCTAATTTTGCCTCTCACATCAATTATTCGTGCAGCAATCTAAATGGAGTGAAACAAAAGAGAAGTTCAGTTTGATTATCAGATGATCCTGAGCTGAGACCTCAAATTAATTTCAGCCGGGGAACAAACAAAGCAAACTTACCTTTCTATGTTGGGGATCACAGGTATTGTGTGACTGCAGTTTGAGGCTCTGTTATGTTGAACTTTATTTTGTATGAAATAAATAAGAGGAGGTTAAATAACTGAACACCTCTCTGTGTAATACAGTACAGTTCAAGAGCGACACAAGCTACTGCCTCCAAAATCATACAGTTGAATCGAACACCTAAAACATTTTCAACAAAACATTCTAACCTTTATGAAGATAGGATTTATTGTAGAACAATCATGTAGTTCTATCTAGGTGTATATAACAGTATATCCTACACAGGGCATTTGTCTTCAGAATGTTACATTTGATACTGTTGTGGATAATGACATCCTACTTTCATTTAAGTAGGATATCAATATGACTGCTTTTACTTGTAATTAGAACTTTTATATGGAAAAATATAATATTGCTATTGTTTTTACATTTAAGATGAGTGATGAGTGGGACTGAATATTTTGTTGCCTCACAATTTTCATTAAAATCATGAAGATGTGACATTTTCTGGGATCTGTACCAAGCAAACATGTTTCCTGACATCATTACAATACTCTATTACAATGTTGCTTTGTCACATTTAACCTTCATCAAAAACTGCATGCTTCTGTGATTTGAATATAGGTCCTTATGATTTCAATTATACTTTGATAAATGGTGCAGCCTTTCTAGTATTGGAGTATTTTTACACTGTGGCATCAATATTTTTACTCAAGCAAATGATCTGAGTATTTCCACTACCAGCATACCCGAGAGGAACCAGCTTATGTCACAGCAGAGCACATCAGCACCATGGACAGAGACAAATGCCCAGACTGGCTGCACATTCCCTCTCTGGACATCCACCACCACAGAACAGTGTCAAGTGAGGCGGCACGCTTCATATGACCTTCATAGTATGGCAGCAGCATGACAAGAATCAAGCTTGGCTGTAGAGCAGCTTTATTAACCCCTCGCGTCCTTGCCTGCACATCCACAACCTCATCCATCCTCGGCTCTCGTCTCTTCCTCAGCTCTCGCGATGATAGGGGCAGCAGCGGGGTTGGCAACGCCGCGTCACCTGACTCGGAGGAGGGGGGGCGGGGCGTGGTGAGAAATACCAATAAATTAATAATTAAATAAAAGGAGGAGGATGTGAATCCGCTGAGTTGCGCCGCTATCCGACTAGCCGGGGTTGTAGCGCGCGCGCGTCGCCGGGGCTTGCAGGCTGACAGTGGGCCGCAGCAGAGAGGACGCGTCCAGCAGGAGGAGAGAAAAAAAAA
>OMLP01015470.1:0-19695 GCA_900302685.1 Spondyliosoma cantharus | reverse complement strand
GCGAAGCATCTTTCACTCCCAGTAAGTCAAGCACACACACACACACACACACACACACCTACACACACACACACACACACACACACACACACACACCCACACACACACACACACACACACACACACACACACACTCCAGTTCATGGCCCCATGAGTTACGCCGCCTCCCCCTTGGATCAGAGCAGCATATCACTAGCCCCATTCACACTGCCCTTTCAGTGCGGGAATCATGCACTGAGGCATCGTCCTGTGTGAACGTTTCAGGCGCAGAGAGGGGGGACAGTTTCTGATGCGCCTCCTATCAGAGGCCGCTGCAGAGGTGAGCCGGCCTCTGTGTGAATGGAGAAGCCGGAGGCGCGTAGCGGGGCGAGTCATTCTGATGGTGTTCACAGTCTGACAGTTAAACAGATCCTTCACACTTCAAATAAAAGAGAAATTTCCCACACTTCAGCCAGCAAAGGAACGTTACAGGACTAAACAGCAGTACTAAGCTAACTGGTAGTATCTTTGGCAACTTACATGAAGAGAAAAAATACGCAGTTATACATGGAAAAATATCTTTCATCCTGTCCGTCCTACTGACTCTTCGTCACATTTCTGTCCCCGGCAAAACACTTTAACTCACCATGTGTTTGTGTCCTTCCGCTATTGTGTTTTTGTAGTTACTGTCTTGGAAAAAAATCACTGCAACGGTCAGCCCTCCTAATGTTAAGCTGATGTTTTAGTTTGCAGTCCATCCAACCCTGTCTGTCTGTCTTGTTAACCTAGCTAATGTTAGCTGGTAATTGTATTCCTTGGTCTGTTGTTTTATTTACCAGCCTCTTCCAGCCCTGTTCTGTGGCTCTGTGCCTGAGAACCGTAACACTAAATACAACTCGTGTTATTTATTATGTTTGATAAGCACGAGTGGGTAATGGTGTTTATGAACTGCAGCTCGGAAAAGATATAGACGTTGCACGTGAACACACAAAACTGGATTGATAATGGCTGTTGCCTAAAGGCTTGAGTGAATAGTGTATAGCCAATGTTGTACTGTGAATTGTGATAATCACCTAACTAATTACCAGGCAGCAGAGCCAAAGCTTGGAGTTATATTTTAGTATTTTCTATATTTAGAATGTTCTATTTTATGGCATTAATGACACTTCGTGTTATTTATGAGATAGCTTCATAATTTGTCTGTCGGAGTGCACCAGATTGGTGCATTTCACTTTAAAATGTGCACAGGGCCCGTGGCCCACCCACCACAGTCTCATGATATCCTCAGGGAAACGCTGATACCATAATGCTCCTTGGGAATCACACTTTAATTATCTCCTTTAATTTTTATGACCACAGGTTTGTAACTAATGATTTTCTACTGAAAGATGCATCTCATTGCATTTGTAGAGTCTGCAGGTTTGGTTTTTAAGTTTAGGCGTCCTGTATGGGCCCTCTCAGCCCGCCCAGTAAGACATCTCCCTGATAGTCCTCACACACCCTCACATTGTTGTGAGATGCACTTTATTGCAGCTTCTCTTTTTTTGCCATACATTCTGCCTAGTCATCAGGGATGTTCTCATTTGGGAATTTGATGGTCAGTAGAAATACTGAAAAGTTTTCTGACCCGTACTAATGCGACTAGGACAGTTTAATAAGGGCCGCATAATCTTTTAGTGTATCTCCTGCTGTCTTCAGTTGTTTGACATGAACGAGATCTTTGAATATCTGATGTGGTCTGGTTGTTATGTGATTAAAAGAAGAAGCATGTCAAGCATAGAACAAGCTGCTGTCAGTCTCTCCAGATTGATGAAACTGAAGATCAGGGTTCAGAAGGCGGCTGCTAGTTATAAATACTGGTATAGTTTTATGTATCCCTTGAATGACTGAATGGGCTGTCAGACAGTGGGATCAGGGAAGGGGCTGATGGTGTTTTTGAAACAGGGATTGCCCAATGATGAAGATTAAAGTTCTAAACTTTTAACTCAAACCTGCTAGGGTCAGGGAGGAGGGAGTTCACACAGGCTTTCTCATGCAGTCATAATCATACGGAGCTTAGTGCTGTGTGACTAAGCTGAGTGTCATACACATACAGATGATAGCATTGTTTCTGTCTGCTGCGTGTATTGCATGAGTCAGCGCTGACATTGTTTCCTGGTCCCCACCCATGATGCACTTGCACTACAGTGCCCTGGCCCCTCCCACCCAAAGGGTGGAAGTAGACGAAAAGGGCACAAATGTTTTGAGAGGTGCAGTACTCACCAAGATCCCTGCCGGGATGGACTGTAGTCTTGAGAGCCTTGAGACACAATGAGCATTACCGTTTTGATATTTTTCGAATACTAACAGTTATTAATTAAGCGCATGTTCAGATTTCGTAATTTGTTTTTACTTGGCACTCGTACAGTTTTTGAATTTAAATCTTGTGTCTTTCATCTTTGAGACTTAGAGATCTTTGTGGCTTGTTTGAAGCTATAGTTACTCCCTTCATGGAATCTCCCCTTTAACGTTTGTTACACAAGTGACCCTAACCCTGTCTAAAAAACGTGGATCTGGACTTTCTTCTTCTTCCATCGCTCGTTTTCTTAGCTAAGGGTCACATTCCTCTTGAGACTTCCTGTCTGACCCAGAAAAAAATTCACCTTTGCTTTTTTTTCTCATGACGGTGTGCCTGTGCAGGAGCTATGGTCCAGTCAGTCACACATTGATTTTTAGGGAATAAAATCTGTATGTCGCCTGAGAGCTACATTCAGAGATTTGTACAAGAGCATGGAAGCAAGAATGCCTACACTTGAAGACATCACCTCATTAATTGTTGGCTTTCACTTTATTTGTTAACCTCTGACACAGCAGCAGCTCTTTGGACGTAACTCTCCTCTATTGACGTCTTTCATGAAGTGTGAGACATTCTTTGTGGGAGAGAGTGGAGCAGGAGGCGACTGACTCAGACTGGCGGGATGTGTAAGAGAGGCACTTCACTCTTTGGTCACCAGGATGTTTATTCAGGGTAGTTTGCTTTAATCCTTATAGTTTAAACAATGATTTCAGGCTCTTTTTACCTGTATCCATTGAGCGTTATTCAAAATGTTGTCCAGAGACTTTCTACTTACTAAAGGAGTTTTCCCTGCCTTTTTCTGACCACCTGTCAGAATTTCTTTATGAACCAGTTATTGATGAAGCAAACTGATATATTGTCCAAGTCTTTTCTTTTGTCATGTCTCAGATTCAGATGGACTACTTTTTGTCTTTGAGTTCACGAGTAAGTGAACAAAGCTGTTTTTGTTTCCCAGGAGTGAAGTACAGTGTACCCTATTGGGCCTTATTTACCTCATTAGCCTCGTAACATAGTTGAATATACCTGACACATTTTGATGCCAGCCTCCTTTATGTGAAAAAAGCCTGCCCCTGCACTACAGTGCCCTGGTCCCTCCCACCCAAAGGGTGGAAGTAAATGGAAAGGGCACAAATGTTTTGAGCGGTGCAGTACTCACCAAGATCACTGCTGGGATGGACTGTAGTCTTGATGACATTCTCAGGAGTTGGGCTTGATTAAAATGTGTCTGTAGTCTAACATGTGTTGGTGTTGTGTTGGAGACACAATGAGCATTACGGTTTTGATATTTTTCAAATACCTACAGTTAATTAATTAAGTGCATGCTCAGATTTCGTAATTTGGTTTTATTTGCCTCATTAGCCTCATTACGTTGTTGGAAAAGGTGTGTTTGTATATAGTTGAATATACCTGACACATTTTGATGTCAGCCTCCTTTATGTAACAAAAAAAGCCTCCCCCTTTTTTATTTATTTGATAAATGTATAATAATTCAAGGATTTAATCATTAACAGTAGGATCTATTCAACAACACTTTGATGGTCTGTTTTGCTCCATACGAGCGGATGACACATCTGGATCAGGGAAAGTCACTTGATTTGGATTCACCTACAGTAGCCATAACGTCTTTCATCACTAATTCTATCCATGCACAGAGAGAGGTTACGTAGTGTAACCTTTCCTTTCACAGGTGTACAGTGTAAGATGTTAGTCGTGTGAAGGCCAACCAAAGCTCTAGCACACACTAATGATGTGGGCTCACTGATAAAGCACAAAACAGTGTGATGTGTCACATTTTACACTTTGTCAAGTCTGTGTTTGACTTTCACCTTCAAATGTTCCCACGTGAATAACTCTAGGCTCTCAGGTCACTGGACTTGGTGGGTGTGCATTGGTGAGAGAGAAAGTGTGTCTACTTCTACGCCTACATTTGTGAGGTTGTGAGTTGTGAGTTGTTTGCTATTTAAGGTTTGGATTAGGTTTAGGTTAGAGTTAAGTTTAAGTTTACATTACGTTCAGCCATGAGGTTAGGCAATAAGTGTGATGGATAAGGCAAGGGTTAGGGTTATATTCATATATCGGCCAATATAGAATAGAATAGAATAGCCTTTATTGTCATTACAGTGTGGAGGTACAACGAAATTTAATATACACACTTTTAATGCATTGATCCCTCAAATGTGGTTATCAAACACTTCTGACAAAGACACAGTGCCTATAAAAAGCATGGGTGTGTCTATTCGATATTCAGTATGGGTATTGGTGTTGATTTATTAGTCTTAACTCTTCCATAAAGTCTTAAATGATGCGCAACAAGCTGTAAAGCGAGCAGCATGTGTAACGTGACTAGCTGGAGCGAGCTTGAGTAAGACTCATCATGTCAGCTGCGTGGATTTACTTTAAGCCAACGGGTAGAAAAAAGGCAAACAGCTGATTGCAATTCATGCAAAGGCAATAAAGAGTCACTCTGTGAAAAGGTAATTGAAGACTATAAGTCAAGGGATGGATACAAAAACATTTCCAATTCACTGAACCTCCCCCAGAGTTCAGCTAAATCCGTCATTAAGAAATGGTAGGAATATGGCACATGTGTAAATCTGCCTAGAGCAGGCTGTCCTCACAAACTGGGTGACCATGCACAAAGGAGACTGGTGGGGAGGCCACCAAGACACCTATGACTACTCTGGAGAAGTTAAAAGCTTCAGCAGCTGAGCTGGGAGAGACCGCTTACAACAACTGTTGCCCGCGTTCTTCACCAGGCAAAGCTTAATGGGAGAGAGGCAAATAGAAAGCCACTGTTGAAGAAAGCTCATTAAATCTCAACTAGAGTTCACCCAAAGGCATGTAGGAGACTCCAAGGCCAACTGGAAGAAGGTTCTTTGGTCTGACGAGACCAAAATGGAGCTTTTTGGCCGTCAGACAACACTATGTTTGGCAGACACCAAACGCCGCACATCAACACAAAAACACCATCCCCACTGTGAAGCATGTTGGCGGAGGCATCGTGCTGTGGGGACCCTTCTCTGCAGCAGGCCCTGGAAGGCGAAAATCAAAACATGATTCAGTCAAACTACGACTTGGTAGAAGATTTATTTTCCAGCAAGACAATGACCGAAGCATACAGCGAAAGCTACACAGAAATGGTCTGAAGACAACAAGGTGAATGTTCTGGAGTGGCCAAGTCAAAGCCTAGACCTCAATCCAATAGAGAATTTGTGGCTGGACTTGATCCACATGCAACATGACAGAGCTGGAGCAGTTTTGTAAAGAAGAATGGAGTAAAATTGCAGAGTCCAGATGTCCAAGCCTGATTGAGATCTATCCGCACAGACTCAGTGCTGTGATTTGATCTCCCACAGTGCATCTACTAAATACTGACTTGAAGGGGCCGAATACTTATGCAATCACTCATTTTATTTTTCTGTGTGTGTGTGTGTGTGTGTGTGTGTGTGTGTTCAAATGAATGTTGAAAGTCCACATATGTCACATCCTGGAGCTGAATGCTCATTGTTTCAAGCACCACGTGAAACACAATAAACATTACAGTTATTGTATTCTTAACAATGTGTGTTTGTATGTTTCAGCTCAGACCGGGGTGGTGATGGGGCAGTTTGGGCATCTGTATGAGCAGCAGTATGCAGTGGCTCTCTTTAATGAAGTTCGCTTCGACATAGAAGGAGGAGGCAGCCCTCAAACCCAACTACTACACCGCAAGGTATAATATCCTCTTCCACTTCTCTGCTCCACTCTGCATGAACTCAACAGCAGAACTTCCGACAATCTGCCAAAATGTTTCCTAAGCTTTTTGAAATAAACAGCTGAACACAACTTTATATAGGGGCGCTTCTGCACGGAAAGGAGTGTGTGTGTGTGTCCAGCACACCTTCTTCCTGCCTGTGCAGTATACCATCATGTCATTGAATTGAAATGTGTGTCACCCACAGATTCCACTGGAGAACAAGTCCATCTTCTCCGGCTCACTCTTTCAGTACCTGGATGAAAGTAAGAAATGGAGGAACCGCTTCTTCTTCGTCCCAGATTCCTACAACATCAGTTGCTATGACAACAAAGCGGTGAGGGGAACATAAAAGTGTCCGTACAGACTGTTTTTTATGATGCTTGTTTCCCTAACTGTTCAACATGATAACTCTGCTTCATGTCTTCACCACCAGGCTCATGACAGACACCTCCATCCCAAAGGAACCATCAACTGTGCCGGCTACAAAGTTCTGACATCTATTGAGCAATACATGGATCTGATCAGCAACTGCCTGCCGGGTGAGGCGGAGGATGGCATGGGAGAGAAGGGGAGGGGAGCCTCAGCTGCAGCAATTCATGCTGATCATTTTAAGCAGATTTTTTTTTCTATTCCACTTTTCATGACCAGAGAAAATGTCATGGTTTAATGAATATTTCTAAAACTTCTGAAAACTTAAGTAGACTCTATGAAGAGTTTAATCGCCTCATTTACTCATCCTAAAACAAACTTTATTCAAAATCACCTCTGGTTTGGTCCAAATTAATCCTCAGTTCACAGAATAAGATGTGAAATATTTTTTTTCCCACTGCTGATGCTTGACTTTCTCTAGCTTCTCTCCTACTGCACACCTCTCCCGTCACTGCCTGCTGTTTCTTGTCAACCCCGAAGTCATAGTCCTGGTCAGAGCTGCTGTAAATCACCTCCTTACTGTATTGCCTATTTTCAAACTGACCTCCATTGGTCTTTGAGGCTATGTTTAGTCCCGGTTTGGTCTTTCAGGCTGCCAAATCCAGTTGTGCCCAGCCCTGTCTCCTATTGTGACTCCCCTTGTGATGGTCCAGACAACATCTAGGGCCACTGGCTCCATGGCTAACTGAGCCATAAACCTATTAGTTAATGGTAGCTGCACTATTTACAGCCGAGGTTAGCAAGCATAGAGCAGCAGCTGTGGTTTGCTCTGGTGATATGCCGCCCTCTATGTTTTTGGAGCTACCTTTAAATTCTGACCATATTTTACAAATGATACACCTTAAGATTAAAGATATATTCAGCTGTCATTATGCAACACAAATGTAATGTGAGGGCTCGGTGTGTGGTGGTTTGAGCACTTAAGGATAAAGAAGAGCAGGGTGAAGATGGATAATTTCCTTATGCAGCACTAAATAGTTACCTGTGTAAACATTAACACATTTTTTTTTTAAAATAAATTAACTCAAGAATTAATTAAATATAAATTAACTTAACTTCTAAACACAAGGCTCTAAAATAAATTATGCTACATTCACACTAAAAGAAAGTTAGACAGACTAATGAATAAATAATAATCAAGTCACAAAATAGCCTTTTCTTGGTGGGATGTTGATGATAACTTTGGGAGTCTGACAACCTGAGGAACGAAGCTGCACTGTAGTCTGGTGGCATGGCAGTGGATACTTGTGTATCTTTTGCCAGATGGCAGCAGGTGACGCTTTGTAGATTGGCAACAATCAATGCTTTCTGTTGTTAAAAAAAAAAAAAATTCTGCAGGCTTGATTTTTGCCTGACTGCACTACATGGACTAATAATGCTGCTGCTGAAGCTTACATCAATCTCTTGAATGCACATAGACGCTCTTCATTCATTATAGGACCGACAACATACTAACCAATAATTGCTTGGTATGTTTATGTTGTGTCAATTTTTTTTCCCAGGTGTGAAAGCCAAGTTGGGAAGTTCACCTTTCCTGAAGTGTGCCACCCAGTTCCCTCTGATCCTGTGGCACCCTTACGCCCGTCACTATTACTTCTGTGTGGCGACAGAGAAAGAGCAGCAGAAGTGGAACGCCGTCCTCCTGGACTGTGTCAGACATGCCAATGATGGTGAGTGCCAACCAACTACAAAAGACACACACGCACACGTGCACGCACACACACGCACATGCTTAGTAATACTGTGATGGACAAAAATGACTGAACATGTTTCATGACAGTAAGATGTCCTTACATGGGTCATTGATGCTCCAATTGGATTTAGTTACATAAAGCACTTTTTTAATTAGATGCTTTACAATGCTTTAATAAGTTAAATGAAGTTACAAAGCACCGGGACACATCAGCCCTCACTGATGCTCTGGGTAGGTTTATTAGATAAATATGAACTTGAGTCTTTTGGTTAAGTCTGTGGCTGCCTCGGGCTGCAAGCTGAATGGAGTGGATCAAAGCCTCCCCACATGTGGCCTCTGGAACAGTCTGTGAGACTGAATATCTGTCACTTGAACTTATTTGGCAATTTGCTCTCTGTTCACTTGCCTTATTTGCTATTGAGACATTTTGTGGAAAAATGGAGATTGCAGTGAGAGCAAGAATGGCCTCATCCTGGAAGAGTTCCTTCAGTGTTCTGTGTTAGAACAAAAACATTGGATGCGTTTTGATAAGGGCTTTGTGGAAATGAAAGTATCACTTTTCTACACTTATTCATAGACCTTTAAGTTCATCTAAGTTTGTAAAATGATCCCTGATGATGAAACAGTTCTTTTGAATCAGGATGTCTCATCTTGTCTTACATGCTCGGCCCCAGTATTGAATCACTTCTATTGCGGTGCACAGGTTTTCTTCTTTCTGAATTGTGGAGCAACTCAATCCCAGTACTTTATCCGGCCCCTCTCAGACATGAAGCCATGTATTTTGGGAAACATTCCTGAAAGTGATATTTCAGATGTACTTTTTTCTTTAGACTCACTATCTAGTGTATTGACCAAACAAGGTTAGAAAACAAGAACAGTCTCTGCAGTCCTCCAATTGTGCATAACTGGCTCCATCAGAGGACATAACTATTTTCCAGAATGCAGATATACTTGCTTTCAACTTTGCATTCATATGTGCTTAATGACTGATGTAGACAGGGGTGTGTGTATTTTCCTTCTTCTGTGCAGAGTTTGCCTACTCTCCCTGTGCTTGCTTTCTCCCCTGGTATTCCGGGTTCCCCGACCATCAAAACATGTACCTTAGGTTGATTCTGCAGTCAGTGCCCTTGGCAGCACTGGCTAAGATCTGATGTCGGGCCCTGGGTGCATACATGCACCCACTGCTCCCTCGGGATGGGTTAAATGCACCAGTACCCTTTTCACTATGTTTTACATTGTATGATATGTGATCAGATCTTCTTTTTCTCACTTCTGTGAGGAAGTCCAATATCCAGTTGAAGAGTGTTCCACTGAAGCCCAGATTGTTTAGTTTTCCGATCAACTTCATGGGTGAGATTGTGTTGAATGCCAAAGCGCAGTAGCTATGGCATCCACTGTGATCTGTTGCTTCTGAAAGCATACTGGTGAGGGTCCAGGCTGGGAGGGATGTTGTCTTTGATGTGCTGGAGAACCGGTTTCTCAAAACACTTCATCGGGATGGGGATGAGAGCCACAGGGCGGTAGTCATTAAGACTAGACATAACAGATGTTTTTAGGTACAGGAACGATGATTTCTGTCTTGAAGCAGGACGGAGCAGTCTCCTGTGAAAGTGAGATGTGAACTCTAGACTGTGAGGTCTCAGCTGTTTATGTAGCTGCCACAATCAGAGGTGAACCCTAAACTGACACTGGATTGCAAGTGTAAATAAGTGTAAATAAATACATGGTACCAGGCCATGACATATTTACCTGGTTGCCATGGTGCTCATCTCAGATTAGCACAGTGTCAGAGGTAGGACCCAAGAGGAAGCTGTCACTTACAACAGAAGCTTTGTTCCAACTACACATCAGCTGTTTACTTTAGCAGAGGCTTCATTAACTGACAGGTGCTGCAGTTCATCCACCACACCTGCACTTACAATCTCAGGCACACAGTTTATAATTATTGGAGGGTGAAACAGAAACAGACAAATAGGTGTTTGCACTAATTTATTAACACACAGTCCCAGTGTGTAGATTACCAGGTACTGTTTCATGTGAGGTGTATACAGACAAAGCCAGTAGAACTGCCTGAGTGGCACTCTGTTTTCATAAGATAAGAGACTGTGAGTCAGGAAGTTTCCACATCCAACATTCAAGTTACTTGTATACAATATATAAGTCTATAACTCAGACTGTCATGCTCCATATCGAGTTACTGAAAAAGCCCTCTCTCAGAACCTGGAAATACAAGTTTTATCAGGTTTTCATTAAATTGTTTACAGCCAAAAGGATTGAAAATGGTAACAGGTAGTTAATAATCATCTTAGTAGGGTTGCACGATATTGGAAAGAACAGACTTTTTTGTTTTCTTCTGTGATGTATTGCAATGTGAAAAACAGACGGGTATAATAAAAATATGATAGAAATTAAATAGCCCCCTCAAACCATTGGAAACAATCAAATGAATGACAAGTAGCAATGAAATATAATAATAATAACTCTATTCAAATTTGGTGAAGGTGTGTGCTTGAAAGATGCCCCAGAGTTCAATCCACTTGGTAACAGTCAGGGTTGTTTTCCCCGCAACCCCAAAACGGTTCAGTTCCAATCTAGGGTTCCAAATTAGGGTTTTATGGAAGATGTCCACAAAAACATTACTGCTGAGACGGAAAGCTTAAGAGAAACTCTGAAAAACAAAAATTCACCTGATTATTTCTCATCCAGAAGAATGTCCAGAGACACGGCTTATGTTTTACCCTTTTAACCACACATCCTAAACCCTTTTCGGAAACCTAGCAGTTTTGGTACCTACGCCTAACCAACTGTCCAAAACTTGTTATGTGAGATGTCTGAAAGCAAGCTTTGCATATGTATTATTACTAACTTGACCACAGAGCACTAAACATGCGAAACTGATGATAGAGGGCTCACTGACCAAAGCCGCCGTATTTGATGAATCAGTAATGAGAACATGTTGGATCGGTGAGAATACAATCAAAAAAATTCAACCCTTATAATATAAAAACAACTTTTTTTCCACTCAATGCAAGCATTTCTTTAACTCTATTATTGATTTTTTTTTAAATAACTTTCTGTAATATTTGCACATAGTAACTATGGTGTTATTGATGTTAGAGAAACTGGTTACTCGTCTGTCAGTCAGGCCTTGGACAGGATGCAAACTCAGATCCCCTGCATGAAAATTGCCCATCAACCTCCCCAACTTCCACACCCTCTCTACCTGGCTACATAAAAGAGACTGCTCCATGGACCCTGGACGTTAGCACTACATGTACATTTTGAGGCCCAGTATAAATAAACATAAGTCCTTGCATACTGGGCGACTATAAAGGCCAAGTTATCAGTATATTTACCGTCATATGTCACAGGTACACAATGTTCGTATTCAAATCATTTGTAAGTTGTTTGCGTAGCAGCTGTCACTGTTGATCCGTCTTTGCTTAAGAAGAAACCAGACAGAATGTGTTACGGCATGATGAACAGAATTGCACATTATATGATAGCAACACCTCCTGTGTTTTAGTTGTTTGTAACAGCTCACAGCTCCTCGAGCCTCTGCCTTGTTTCCCCTCTCCTCCTGAAACTCTTTAAACCAACCTAGTGCTTTGATGACTTTAAACAAGGCTTCATTATTTTCCTGTCATCAGTGTGCAGTTTACAGCTAATGTAATACAGCTATGGCAGTGGATACAGTGACAAGTATAGTTTACCTGATAGCTGAGAGATTTGATGGTGGTGCCAGAGGCAGTGAGTGGTTGTTACAGCATGGCTTAACAACGGCACATTGTTTAGACTGCACTGTGTCCAAGTCTGCTCTCAATCAGGATCCATTCCCTCAGTCTTTCTGCAGCTCCGACTGCATGTCTCTTCAATGATCATAATCATTTTGTGAGCTCTGAAATATTGTAATACTGTATTCTTAACTTTTGTAGCTGTAAAACCTGAATGTGAAAACCAGGATCACACACAGATTTGTATTCAAACGGTGGATTTTCATACTTTCTTTTCACCTCAGAAGCAGATTTGCATTTGCTTTAATGTCTCTGCAGCATCTAGCATTTGATTGGAAACCTGTGTTAGCTGTGAGGGCTGGGCCTGTGAGGAACATGGAAGAGGAAATGGTACCAATAGTTAACATGCCTGAGCCATGACAAAGGCCAGCTGCATGACGTGTGAGCGGCTGAGTGACTCCATATGTTCTCTGTGTGCCGCACAGAGACCTACACTGACTTTTTAACAGCTCTGTTAAAAAGTCAAGGTGTGGATGCACGGATCTCACGCCAGGTCAACCAGTCATTATTCTTCACACAGAGGGCTCTGTTAGCGTGAAAGCAAATGTAAAGTTAGGACTTAAAATGAACCAGAATGAGAATTAATGTTCTCCTGAATTAATTTATGTCTAGCACTGGATGCTAACTGCATCCATTTCTAGGCGGGGGAAGGTAGACTTGATAAGTGCAGCTTTAAAAGTGCAGGTTTTCAGTGCATTTTTAGAATGTTGTGTTTTTATCAGCTGATTTGGTGACAGAAAGGGCAGTGACATGCAGCAAGGGCCTCCATCTGGATTCAAACCAGGAGGTAGTTGTTATTTAGCCCTCATTTGTACCCCTTTCTTTTGTCTTTTTCTTTTTCCCTTTTGGTCTTTTCTGGTGGATTGAAGGCTTGTAGTGTAAGGGTATGATAAGGTGGATGAAATATCCCTGATGATGTCATGATTCTAGACTTTTTCTAGGAAATTTCCCAACTACTGTAGATGAAACAGCGTAGGTGCCAAGAGTCCAATAACTCTATCACTCTTGAAAGAAGCCACAGCTAAATCCAGAAGGTGTGACTGATGTCTTGCAACGTGTTAAAAGGAGAAGCAATTTTGTTGGTTGTTCAAATGGAATAGGAGACTGTAAATCCTCGTCTTTTGGTTTGAAATCCCCTCATGAGCAGAGGCTCAGTCAAAATAACAACCCCCTCCTTGAGTGGGTCTTGGGACTTCCTGTTCCTGATACTACAAGGAACTCTCGTCCTGCCACTGCCCTCCCCCACATACATGTCATCGCTGGGAGTTCTCAAAAACTGTCCAATAAGGCTGAAATTCAGATTTTCATTTCCTTTGGAAGCCAGACAACTTAAAGCAATATAGAGAAGTTTTCTCGCGGACCATTTGACTCCGCGGTTGATTAAGGCCATTTAAACTTAAACGGCAAACACACACACACACACACACACACACACACACACACACACACACACACACAGGAAAATGTGCTACTAACGTTGGAGCTACTCATGAAGTTGTACAACAATGTCTCTGTTTTACTCCTAGTAAGATGAAAAATGGCAGCCATCAGTGTTGTATTTATTTATTTTAGTGAGCAGGTTTTGTCCCAACTGCTAACTAGATAGTGTGCTTAACAGCTACTAATCCTCCCATCCCAGGCTTGTCAGAGGAGAATAAAATCCAAACACCAGCCTTTACTGACGCAGTACGACTCTACCGCCAAGCTCAAGGACACTATGGCACCTGGGAGATGATGTGTGGTGAACCATCACAGGTGAGTGTGGCAGTAGTAACATCTATCAATCCTCTGTCTCTTGGAGTACGCCTGTTCTTTTCAAGTAGGAATGAAGTCATGCTGCAGCATCACTGATGAAACCCACCAGGCTTGGTTCTGTACTGTAATGGCTAAAGCAGCAACTCTGACACACTTTATGTGACACACAGATCAATCATAGGGAAACACATTCTCTAAGTTCCTGCCCTAGCCCGATTCCTTCCACTAGCATTGTTTATGGTGTGCATCTCCACAGAGTGAGACGATTGGCTGTCTGCCGAGTGTTTCCACTTTTGATCTTGCGTGGCCCAGGTTTCTATACCTCTACTGAACAGTGCTAAACCTCCATGCTGCAAACCCACAAAGACATCACATGATGCTCCAACTCTTTAATGGCTGATCCTCCTTTTTAACCTTTTTTAATGTGTATAAGATGTTACATGGTAATTAGGAACAGCCATTTTCAGTGTGAAGTGGCTGTTTGCAAAAACTGCTCAGGAAAGAACCAAAGGAGCGTGACAAAGATCCCAACACATCGATCCAATCCTCAAAATCTCAATCTGGTATAGGTATGACAAAAAGGATTAGCAATCAGGGTTGTATGTTCAAAAATGTAGCACTCCAAAGAGGACTATAGCACAACTAAAATATATTGTTTTTAATTCAGTCATATAGGGCTTTGCATACTGCACAGAGAAAATGCATTATGCTTTTTTAAAAATATATACTTATACAAATTGTGTGTGTGTGTGTGTAGATCCTGTCTAACCTGGCGATGGAGGGTCTCGTCCCTGTGCTGAGGGACCTCATCTCCCCCCGCCTCAAGGGCAAACTACATGACAGGCAGAGGAACTGGATGCTGGTACGAATCTTCTCCACATACATCCACTTATACTGTATGTCTTTAAGTTAAATCATTTTTTTTTTAAAAAAGAATACCTCTACAGATCTTTTAGAAGCTGAACAGGGTGAAGAGGCTGGTATCTCAAAACATAAACGCCATCTAGGGCAGAGGCATTTCATTCACTTAAACACACATATGAAGGCAGAAACTCCTGCTCTGTTCAGTTGCTCTGTTTGTTTCCTCTGTGTCTGTGTGTGTGTAGATTAGTGATGCGGTGTACAGCCTGGTGCAGGGACAGTGTCAGGCCCAGTATGAGGCAGTGTTGCAGAGGTGTGAGGCGGCCCGCTCCTCTCTGGAGGCCTCCATACGGACAGACATGGACCAGATCATCACCTCCAAGGAGCACATCACCAACAAGATCAGAGGTTAGTGAAAGAGCGGACATTGATATCTGCTGAAAGACTGAGGGGAGTCATTTCACTTGCCACTCCATAAACAAAGAAAGAATTGCTTATATACAACTATGCATACCGCTGGATTACACTGATATTTTTGAGAGGATAGTGAACAGTTGCAGCAAAATGAGAAGATAAATGCCATAACATATAAATGATATTAAAGCCAAGAGAGGGATATGCCACTGTAAATTGTTTAATCTCATATATAATCTGAGCTGTTGTATTTAAATCTTGTAATGTTACAGTGCATACTCGCTTTAAAGAATTTAAAGTAAAGAAAGAAACATTGTGTTAACACCAAGAGTCAAATTGCGACCCATGTAATCTGGCTGCATTTACAACTTTTATATACATTTTCTGTAAAAGTAATGTAGTCTTCAAACTGACTGAATAGTGAAGGAGTGCTTTTGTCTCAAAGAGTGACCCATGTCCATCGTTCCCCCGCAGCGGCGGTTCTCCACAAATCTGAGAAGCTGCTGAAGGTGAGCATCCAGCCCTACATCAGCTCCATCCTGGACGCCCTGATGGAGCCGACCAGCCGAGGCTTCGCTGAAGTCCGTGATGTGTTCTTCAGAGAACTGGTGGACATGAGCAAGAACACCCTCAACGACGGCAGCAAGGAGGCTTTGGCACAGGTGAGGAGGTAGAGGAGGAGGTTAAGGACTGACAGACACCGGAGTGATCAGCAGGCCATCAGACCTTTCAGGACTAAAAATATTGCATGTATGTAACTGGTATTGCCATCAGCTGTGCAGCGATTTGAAATCTGCGTGACTTTGAAATCAGAAACCCCACAATAGTCCAGTGATTTGTGAAACTGGAATAACCTATTTTTCTGTCCCACATCCCTGCCTCCTCCTCCTCCTTAGCACATGGAAAAGATTTCCATGCTGGCCTTCCACCCGGTGAAGATGCAGAGCTGCTATGAGAAGGTGGAGCAGCTGAGTCTGGAGGGTCTGCAGCAGAGGTTTGACGTCTCCAGCCCCTCGGTGTTCGTCCAGAGGGCCCAGATCCTCATGAGAGAGGTGACGCTCTAACACTCGTCCTGTTTGCAGTCTGGGTTTTACACTGGAAGTTGTGCTGGTCCTCAGTTACAGCTTCGTTCTGGTTAATTCCAACTTCAAAGTCTTATTTTCATGCTTATGTCCATCGTTTCTATCAGTTATTACAACAATTGTACTAATCAAATGATTGGCTAAGATTGAGGCAGCACAATGACATCATAACAACTCAATCTGACTGGTCAGAAAGTCGAGCAGACATGTTATAAACCATCCAAAAAAAAATTTATAGATTAGACTAGAGATGCAAGTAATAATCCCTCATTGCACAGGAAAGCTGTACACAAATGTGTCCCGAACAGCAGTTATGTAATCATAGCTTGGCAACTGTAACTACTTTCACAGCAGGTCTCAAGTTTCAGGTTTCTAAGCATGCTACAGTGGTTGCAGGGTTTAAGAGCAGTGCTTCTGTCCTGCTATTGGATTGAAGTAACTTTGCCTGAGATGACTTTGTTAAACTCTTTATCCTCATCCTCAAATCCTTTTTGAAAACACAAACAAAACGGCAGAAATCTGAGCTTTGTGTGTTTTGTACACCTAGAAAGCCAGAAAGTCCTTTCTGTCGTTAGGTGAACTTTTCTACTGCCTGTGAAAGGCATGTAGTCGTTGCAGCCATATCGTGTGAATAAAAGTACAAGGTGTACTGCACTGAAGTATACGACAGTTCACTAGAATTAAAAAATCTTTCACTTCATTTAGTTTATATATGATGCTATGATGATATGTAATGAAGCTTGAATATCATCTAGCACGTTTCTGTAAGATAAAGCTATCAAGCTCAGGGCCTTAGGGAAACATTTGCATTCATGTCTCATGTTTCCAGACCTGCACAAGAACTCAGTCTCAGCAAAGAGATCCAAGAGGCAAGAGAAAGCCGTTCTGGCAATCAACCCCCCCTTGAATAAATCACTTATCATGACCTCCTCACTGAGGCTCAGAGGGGGGGGGGGTCTACACTTTAACTCAAGGTCATTTAGAGTTCACGTATTGTGTAGAAACTGCATACGTTCAAGCTGTGAAGCCTGTCCTCAAGTCTTACACTGCAAAAGATAAAGATAAATCCAAGTCTTTAAAAATCTCCCTACAAAGTCCATTTAGTAGCAGCAGGTGATTCTTGGAATTGTGGATGTTCAAACTTCCATTTCTTCTGAGTGCTGTACACACTAAAGCCTGATTTCTGGTGTCGTGCACCTGAAGAATTTTGCTATGTCACATATTTTGTTGCACACTGTGATTGGTAGTCACTACAGCAGATGGACGATTGTTTGTAGGAACCTTCAAGAACACTGAAACCTTTCACTGAGTCATTGATGAAAAGCATTACACGGTTTGTTTCTTTTTGTGCAGCTGCACCAATCACAAGTGTTGAGCTCTCTTCTACAAATCAGTCCCGTTTCCAAAGTCAAGTATAAACTTTCCTCTTGACTTAAAAATGTAGCTTTGTAGTGTAGGAGCATAAGTAACATAATGTCAGTAAAACTAGTGTCGGGTGCTCTTTCGTAACAGGACAAACCAGAGACAACTCAGGCATTCAAAATACAAGAACATGCATTCGACAAGGAAGGAGGTATGAAAGGGCCTTTCTTATAGCGGCCAAATCATTAAAAAGCACACATTTCCAGCACTAGGTCTCTATCAGGGCTGCAAACAACATGATATGCCATCGTTTGTATAAAAGATAAAAGCCCTTTCGTGCTAATCAAGTTATTGGGGGAGCAAAATGACGACTCAATCTGACAGGTCAGAAAGTCGAGCAGACATGTTATAAACCATCCAATATTTTTTTCTAGATTATCTTAACATTTATTTGGAGGTAAAATATACCAATGAATGCACCTGAGATGTAAGTAATAATCCCTCATCGCACAAGAAAAGTGTGTACACAAATGTGTCCCCAACAGCAGTTATGTAATCATAGCTTGACAACCGTAACTAGGCACAGCAGGCCTCAAGCTTCAGGTTTCTAAGCATGCTACAGTGGTGTTCCTGTGTGATAATCTGCCGAGATTTATCACTTTCAAACTACAACACAGCAACCGAAGGATCCAGAGTGCAGGGTGCAAGTGCCGTGCTTCTCTCCTGCTATCTGATTGAATTAACTTTGCCTGAGATGACTAAACTCTTCGATTTATCCTCCTTCTCAAATCCCCTTTTTCTCACGATAAAAACATACCAGGTGAAATAAACAGAAAAACAGTGAAGCAATGAACTGACAAGAGAACAGGAGATATAAAAGTTTCCATATGTATATATGAATAATCTGATAACACAAAAGGTTGTGGAATAGAAGGCAAGCCTGTATAAAAAAATTACTTTATAAAAACATGGCAACTAGAAAGGTATCCAGTAGAGCGCATACCTCCACCAAGGCATGACAGTCCCCTTTAATTCCATCAGGCCGAATCCAAAATAAAATGTATTTAAATCTGTCTGAGCCAGATTTATTAGGATCTAAATCACATTGGACTCACTCAAATATACCAGCCACCTAAATACGCCTGTTTTGTTTTGTTAATCAAGATTCATACAATTGGAACTTGCCTCATCTCACAATGTTGAAAGGAAGTGAGAAACACTTTCTGGATCTGTCCTTTTATCCTTTGGGGTCTATTCTGGCCTGAGACCAATTCCCCTTCCAAGTTTCATGAAAATCCTTTCAGTAAATTCTGTAATCCTGCTGATAAACCAACCAACCAGTAATTGGACACAGCTGAAAACATAAGTAAATACAATTTTGCATCTCCATTAAAGTCGTCGTCAAATAACCAGATGTATGTATGGACATGTTCTTCTGACATTAAATTGTACATAATGGTGCTGGGCAGATTCTACCTTCAAATGCTCTCAGAAATCTTGTCATTATAGTGAAGTTTGTTCAAGCATATACAGTATTTCTAATCCTGTTAAAATACAAAAGCCAAAAGGTTTCAGTACTTTAGATTTCTGACTACAAAGTACATGATATGTTATGTATTTCTGGGACTGTATTTATAAAGCGTTGTAGTACTCAGAGTTGCTCCTTGTGATGAAAGTCTAAGAAAATTCTTAGAATTATGGTGTTTAAAGAATTTTCTCTCAAAATGAAGACTAGCTCCTTGTAAAGAAAAAAGTTATTCATAAAGCATCTCAGCCCTGAAGAGAGCTCCTCGGGTGAAACCTTGTTAGAAGGGAGGAGACACTTTTAAAAACCTGAGGAGTTTCTTCATCAGAGGAGAACGGAGTGAATACAACAGCACATGGATTATACAGGGAGAATGTGTGGTCGATCTCATTAGAGAAGCGATCAAATCTCTGACACAACGCAGTAACACCAGAACAGCAGAAATGAAAGTAATCACAACGCTGAGATATAGAGATTATATTATTATATTAGATCCACTCACTGGTCAACCACAATATTCTGTTGCTGATTCAAAGACACCAGGCTTGTATTCACAAACATTCAAAGAATCCTCTCAGAGAGCTCCTAACTGAGCCTGAAAACACTTCAGTTGGAGCAATAGCAGTTGTAGTTATATAACAGGAGGGAATTTTGAAATTTTAAATGTGTGTATATATATATATATTTATTTATTTATTTTTATATATATATATATATCTATATATTTTTA